>JANFCV010000389.1:0-27500 GCA_024500475.1 Phthorimaea operculella | reverse complement strand
TAGGCTGGAAAAATTACAATTACTTAGCAAAAGATCCAACGATAGCCATAGGCTAAATGAAATAAAAATAAAACAATCTCCCACAGAAAATAAAATTTACCTAGCACTGAGTCTTCAAAATAAGTGAATGTACTCATCAAGTTAATTAAACCTTAAAAGAATGCACCTGCCTTAACAGATTGGAACTCTACAAACCAAAACCAATTTTAATCAATTCTCACAAATGCTCTTTTAAAAATATCATGTTGTTTGCAGTATCTAAATATTTGCAGCTGAATAGAGTTAGGTAATAACTACAAAAGCTTATGTCTTCCTAAGAGCTTTAGTACTTATCTAAGAAACTGTATAGCCTTATCAGCCTGGGAAACAGACAACAATACCTACTAGCTACAAGATGCAGTTCATTGAGCAAATGGCGATATTATCTAGCGGAAACACTTTTCCTAAGACAGCAGTGGCCACCTGGCTGGTCGAGACAAGTGGCGATCACTATCACCGCATTGTAAGCTCGTGCTTTCTTTCTCCACACCGCGATGAGTGAAAGAGACACGCGCTGTGAAAGGCAATGGCCATTAGACTACTTTTTTCTTTCTTTCTATTTTTAAAACAATCTTGCTTTAAAATGTTTAATCCAAAACTCCAAACACTGGCCGAAAAGAAGCGACTGGTAAAATGGTATGATAACCTTGAAAGAGCAATCAATTTCAAATGTCGAAGCGAGCGCATCGGCAATGCCATACCGGCTTCACTCGAACACAGTGGTACATCGCAGCCGGACGCGTTCGAAAGTCAAGCCCGGAATTGCTTTCCAGTGAGACATACTTCGGATTCTGAATTCAAATCTATCGAAAAAAGTAAAAACATCGAGTTATTGTGTGCCAGTGCTGAAACTCCAGCTGTTTTCGATTAGTGAGAAAAGAGATTCGGTGAAACGAAAGTGAAATATCGATAGCCGATATCGATTTCGGCTATTATTATTATTTGTGTTCTGTGAGAGTGCGCCGACATTTCTTTTGGATGCGAAAGATTTTGTAACGATGGCTAACAGGTAATTTATTGTCAAACTTTTGAGCAACTTCTAAAACCGGCTGTAGGTTTAAGTTCTACTAATAGTGTTACAGGTATTTCCTAATTAGTCTTTTGAATAAGTGTATCATTCATTAGATGCGTTGCAACGTCGTTTGGGAATGGTAATTTTGATTTCACAAAAGTTCGAAACCAAACGTATGCTAGCATTATCTCTACATCGCCTTTGGAATTATTTTAGTCACTGAAAGGAAGAAGCAAAAATTGTTACGAAGCGAGGAATATACCTAAATCTGCAATAGAGTAATCGTAACATAAGCTCTATTTAAAAGCTTTAGGAAAGTTTATTACATTCATACACACACAACGCCTTTTTCTCTTGGGCGGTAAGTATAGCATCAATGGCAGTAAAAAAACGGTCGTTATCGCTACATCTGATTGTTTTTTGAGGGTTTGTTAGTCTTTCGTCCAAAATTGGAATACACATGAGACCCTCGAGTCGTTTATTCCTTTAAGAAAGCTCAAGGTAATAAAATGGTCAAGAACACGATTCAGGTCAAAAGCATTGACATGATTAGATTACCTAATAACAGAAGTTTCGAAATTCCTTTCCAAAGACTATTCTTATCAAAAATGCATGAAAATGCAAATAAAAAGAAATAATTAAGTCTAGGAAGGGGATCCATGTCAACGCGCTTATACATGAACACATAAAGAGGAAGACGTTTGTGAAATCGATTTTACTCGTACTGTTGACAGCACATCAACCTAACTATTTAAAAAAATAATAAGAAAAAGCAGTATAAATCCTCGAAGCAAAAAAGTAGTTCTATAAAAATTGTTCTTCCAAATGAAGAGGTAGATCTGCTGGCTGACAGTAGATTGACAGCCAGTTATGCGTCTGTCTATCATCTTCGGGAATGCTTTCGTAGGTGGATTCACCTCCACCATGCGGTTGACCAATATTCAGCCAAGGTCAGAAAATCTACGGGTAATCAAATCGATAATAATCAAGTATTTTAATGTCAACAGAGCAGTTCTTGCCAAACGAGATTAGTTTCCATAAAACTGCATTCGTAGACGCTTACAACACAGCTCGTCTAGTGCACTCTTAAGTTGTCTTCTAAATTCTAGTACATAAACCGGAACAACTAGGATCAAAAGCATACTACGGTAAAATTACCTCTATAGCAAAGGGAATAGAGCTCAACAGATTATATTTTGACGACTACCAGTAGCCTCTACCGAGCTTAGATAGAAGCAATGTGTATGTAGATGGATACATACATAAACATATGGGTATGCGACTACAATATTCTAATGGTTTTTCATACAATGGGCGTTTTTTGGAGAAACTAGACCGCAAGATGGAGTTTTACAATGCCATAGACTAAAATGGAATGAAAGTCAAAGTTTAACAGCAAATCGGTAAGGCGTACAACGGTATCTCGCAGATTAGTTTCTCCAAAAACGCCCATTACAAGAAAATCCAGTATAAGTTGGTCCCTTAAATGGAAAGGTGCATTTTCTGGCGATAGTACAGTGCTTTACTATTTACTATAGGAACTATCTAGCCAGTGGCTTTCATTCCAGTCCTATCAAGTACCCACTAGTTGATATGACTAGAATCTGGTCAAGTCACTACTAAGCGAGATAATTATGTTCCCTTTAGAGACATCTGGTTGCTTACGTTTTTTGCTGTTGGCCTACATTTGCAGTTTATCTGGTTGGTCGTTATAGTATTTTGTTAATTAGAGTTGATTTGACCCTGATTTTTTCACGACAAGTGTTCTTCATTCATGATTTTCTGCCCCTTTCATTTCATGTCAAGTGTCTTGGTATTAATACAAATAATATCTACCTAAGGCGTCAGATCATCAGACATCAGATGTATCATCATCTGCCTGCCCTTATCCCAATTTATTTGAAGACGGCGCAACATGTCTTTTTCTTCCATTCATCTCTATCAGCAGTCAAATCCTCACTTACGCCTTTATTTTTCATATCGTCTTTTGTACAATCTATCCAAACCTTTTTTGAAACTTCCTCGTTCAATGATAATGAAAAACTTGTTTTTATTGTTAGATAGGGCCCTCATTTGTCTGTTATCTCTCGTGTTGGTAAGTGAGGATACAGACGATGTTGGAACATGCTTGCCTAGGTAGTGCCTAAAAGGTCCAAGTTATAATATTACCTAAACAGTGATGTCGTACCTACCTATTTCGATCCCCTATTAAACTTTTGCCTATGTACAACCACAAGGAATACATTTTCTAGAAGTTGTATAAACGCATCCACAACTTTCTACTGTTTCTACGCACTTCCTGTCTAGACCAACACCTTCAATTTCAACCACATAAATATCTAACATCTCAAAGTCAGAGAGATGGTTACATAATAGGGCGTACGATTTGACCATTAACGGAAGCGAAACCTTTGTAGGTAGTGAGCTTCTAAAATTTCGTTGAAAGATTTTAGTGCCTCTGGTAGCTTTTCGTTTTAGGGTGAAAATGTCAAATCTCTCCGAAAATGCCTCTACGCGTTTTTTTGTCTAGACCAAAATCTTCAATTTCAACCACATAAATATCTAGCATCTCATAGACTGAGAGATGGTTACATAATAGGGCGAAACGGAAACCAGAAAGAAACGGAACCAATCAAATGTCAAATCAAAATTCAACACAGCGAGTTGCTTGCGGCAAGTTCTAAGAGAGGACAGGTTAGATTAGATTGTTTTATTCGGTACGTCTCCTACCACTGAATATTTTTTTTCATTTTATGCCTTTCTCGCGTTGCGTCATTTTGTAAAAAATATGGCAACACTTTAAGGAATTTAATACCTAATAAATGTATGGTGATATATCTTGCCAGTTGCCATGCTTCAACCAGACCTGTCATTAAAATGCCTTACTATCACATATGTTATTTAAATGCCTTACTATGGTTTTATATCATGTCCAACCACATACTCCCTGACGTTGCCGTCTCTCCGGCTATCAGCAATACAGTCGACGGCAAACCTTCATTATGAAGATAATTTTAATAACTGCAAATGACAGATTACGACACCGGTGGATATAATAACGCACTTGTACTTAGTGTGAAACACGCAAATGAAAACAATATTAAGTGCCGTCCTGGTTTCGGTGTTTTCATATAAAAAAAAATATTAACCTGTCTTCTTCCCGAATAATACACGTAGAGCTGCAATTCTTTTAATGCATGTAGAGCGGCAATTCAAAACTAACTAGGAGAACAACATTATGTGTAATTTAAATTTTCTATATAAATAAAAATGCTTTTTGCTCCGTTTCACAATATTTTCATTGATAAAGTAAAAAAATACGAGCATGCCTAAAGTAGGCCTTAATAAAATTAAAACGAACATGCATTATTCAGAAAGGAAACCGGAGAATAAGTTTGTATAAAAACACCGAAAACCGACATCACTCCGGCACCCTCTTAGCTGTGAACCTGCTAAATTAATTGATGTTATTGAAGTAACTACTAAAACTGACATAATGACTTCTGATTGATTACCGTTAAGATGTCCCAATTCGTGACGAAAATAGAAATAAAAACGTATTACAAGATTAAGAAGAGTTTAATATTGAATACAATGATGGAGTAGATGTACTAGTACTATTAGAATTAAATGCACCGATAATGTCAAGGCTATCTTCTTAGATACACAATTCGGTAACAATCTTATATTTGCATCAGGCGTATCAGATCACTGATTATGAAAGATTATTGTTAAATATCTTTTCAATCACTGATGACGAAGACCGTAGCTTTATAAAAGGTCATGTCTTTTTCATTTTTGCAACAATACGTGGATTCGATTCGATGTCAAAGTTCATGCACATGATATACTCAATGACCAAATTATTACTACAAAGCGCAAAAGGTCAACTTATAGAACACTAGCTGCCCGTCAGCGGTTTCACCCGCTGCTACCTATTATTCCGCGGGAAAAAAGCATTATTCGCCAAGAGATGTCGCTATTAGTTTTCGGCGAAAACGTTTAAAACGCGAATCGGCTCAGTCACGCCACCTATTTCAAAAATATTGGAAAATGCGTGATCCCGTGGGAATGAGACATTTTTCCGTGGTAAAAAGTATCCTATGTGTTACTCCAGATGCCATTTTATATTTCTGCAAAGTTTCATGTCAATCTAATCAGCCGTTTTTGCGTGATATCGTAACAAACACACACACAAACATCCGCCTTTATAATATTAAAGTAGGATGACAGCAAGAAAAATTTTCGCAATGGTTAGCTATGAGCTGAAATTGTAATCGATTGAAAATAAAAGTATTCCTTTGGTATAATACTATTATACATTAAAGTATTCCTTTCGTATAATATTCATTAAGGTCAAGCTTTCAAAGCAATCTATTTTAGACAAGGCTACCTAGATTTCTAAAAGAGCCCTAACAAGTCTTAAAACTTCGTTAACTTATTCAAATTACTAAGGCAATAATGACCAAATTTGCCATAACTAATTGTTTATACTCATTAGCACAATAATAATTTATCATCGCGTTATTCATCCGCTGATAAATTAACTAAGTAATTTTTAATTTCGCAATTAAGTATATCTTCCATTTAGGACAGTTGTTTTGATAATTGTTCAAGTATTTGTACTCAATAGAATCATGCAACAAATCATTGTGTATTTAATGACACTCTTGCATACCTAATTCATCTTAAGGGGAATCGTTACGTCATACAAACTAAAATCTGAACTTCAACCGAGTTACACATGAGCTAAACAACAATTTTATCAAAAAATCTTTATGTGAGATGAGGAAGGCAAACGTAAATATGTCGCAAAACTGCTTAACGTAAAAAAATATCAAGTATTTTCTCCACAAAAAAATTAAACGTGTTTATTGCAGCAGTAGCTCCATCTATGTTCATTAAGTGGCGACACGGTTTTTACAGAGAAATCTGATGGTTAAAAAATTATTTGTTTTATTTTGCGACAATGTTATAAAAGCACGGGACTTCCCATCAAGTTTTTTAATCATAATTTTGTCTCATTTAAAGACGTAACTCCATTTAAATTTTGTATGGAAAATGATCCACCTTAGACATCTGATTATCACTAGTATGTTTGGATTTATCAACTTGGTCCCATAATACAAAAAAACTTCTAAACCCTTTGAGAAGAAAATTGTTTGTAATGTGCCCGTAGTTTATCCACTTTGCTCCTCCACACAATTCTGTCAAATTGCATCCAATTTTACGCCACAATCGTTGTCAATTTTGCATTTCTCGTTTGTAACAAGATGTGATTCACCTTGGCTCTTCCATTCAGCCATCCGTTCACAATCATCATTCATTTAGACCTCTTGAAATCTCCAGTCATCATCAGCAGTGTACACTTTAGTTGCGTCATGGACTACCGTTCGTATGCAATTCGTTTGTGTAAGTATTATTTGAACCTTGGGGTCTAGCATTGGCCAGTTGTTTGCACACATTAATGCGGTCACTGAAAGTAAACATACAAGAGTCAATATAATAGATTCGGTAAAAAATTCGGCCTTAGAATGTTTTTCATATTTGGGAAAAGACAAGCCAAAAAAGCAGCGCAAGTTCTTGAGGCTTGAGGCAATAACTTTACCAATAACGATTTTTCATAGTGATGAAACTGATGAATTTACTAGCAGAGACAAAAATATCTTTATTGCGGCTTAGGACATAAAAGTGTTACTGGTCAATCAAATTTGCAACGCGATAATAACATGACATAACGATGTGACATCGCAACGGTCTCTAAGACTTGTGCAACTGCTCCTAACATGTGCTTGTCAATAGAAATTGAGAGTGTGGTGTCGTCAATGATTCGGCGTTACGCCACTCCGTACGCAGACGTAGACGCATCGGTGGCTTTCTCCAAGTCGACATGGACAGTGCCTAATCAATCACTTGCGTCAATAGAGGAAGGTTGGACAAGAATGCCATTGTCGACTTTAAAGACGTGGCTTTAAAGTGTAACGCAGTCGTAAGGTTTAAACAGACAGGCGTGTTCTCAAGCTTAAGAGTTCAAAGTTGTAAAGCTTAAACAGCCAGAAGAGATACCGGAAACATCTAGAACTAAGAAAATATTTGTGTTGTGAGTCATAGCTTCAAGTGAGTCCTTGGGCGATATCGTGAGCTGTAAGTTTAGAGGTGCAAGGACAAGGTGAAGGGAAAAACAGTAATATTGTGTCAACCGCATTTCGTCTGGCTTAAAAATTTGTCGCTCAATAGCTTTTCTCGTCTTTATGACCGCTCCTTATATAGTTGAAAGCAGCATTGCAGTCATCAGCACGCTTGGCACCCTAAAACTGGTTCGACTGTCCTCAATACCCCTCACGTAGGCTTCGACATACTTGGCTTCACTTCGGAACACTTTGCATTGGCCGCGCTCGCCAACCCACTTGCGGTAGTGTGATCGCGTTTTAATGAGGCAGTGACGTGAGTAAGTGCACGTTCGATTCCTGATTGGTAAAGTTGATGTGTTTGGAACTGTAGATGTGATGATGACACAATTAGGTGTGACGGGAATCGATTATACCTATTGTTATAATGATGTCATCGAGGTGCTAGGTATAATAACATTTAAGGCTCATCAAGCCCTGTCACCTGCTGCTTACCTGTTCTGCTGTGGGAATATGGCATTTTGCCGAGGTAACAGATATCCCGTGTGACGTAGGAATAGTACACCTTTTCGACTCTGAAATGTTATTTTTTAATCGAAGGCTTTAACTAGGAAACTCTACGCCAAGTTGTTAGTTGTAGTGTAGCTGATGTAGTTTGCGAAACTGCCGATTGCAGACAGTTAAAAAAATGACATTTATTGTATCTTTCATTTTTATGTTAGTTTAGTGTGAGTGATTCTATAGTAAAATTAGGAAACCCATATGAATAGTTAACACTCCATTGAGATGCTATCGAAACTCAAGCTGTTGTGGTAATATGTTCTGCAGCTCAAAAGTCTATAGGTCATCTCTTGCAACCTCACTTTTACAACACGTTTGCTTTTAACGAAGATGTATTGCAAGCTATAATATTAGCATAGAAATGTTCTATGCAGATGTCGTGGACAAAGCGAATAATAAATTCACAATTAATTGACAAATATCGTGACACAGTCGTAGGAAGACTTGAAGAATGGCAAAGGTACTAATTGTCCCACTTTGACATTGCATAATAGACACTTCTGCTATAGTCTATAGGTTAGCTTTAGCTCAATTTCGTCGCAATCCGACTCCGAGAAACTACGATAACCTAAAAGACAAGATTCATGCATCACAAAATCAGATACGTAAGGCTAGAAACGTTGGATTCCAAGCTTTCTGTTCATCTGTGGATCACTCGGTCAGCCCCGGAGAAGTATGGCAAAAAATGAGATGGGTAAAAGGATACAGAGCCTCGAACACTTATATTGATGAGACAATGGCTAAAAAGTTGCTCAATAGCCTTACGCCTGATTATGCTTGCCCAGATTGCCCAAACTTGAATTCTCGCGATGACGTTCTGGGACTTCCAATTACTTTGGCAGAATTAGAAAATTGCATACCCAAGAAAAACACTTCTCCTGGTAGTGACGAAATTTCATATTCTATGTTAAAATTTCTTCCCGAAAATGCGAAGTCAGTTCTTTTATGGCTTTTCAACCACATTTACACCTCTGGGTGCATACCGGAGCAGTGGAGAGAAATAATCGTTGTGCCCATTCCTGCCGGGAGGATCGGGATCAAGTTTCTGTTACGTCTCTTCGTCCAATTGCCATGATATCGTGTATCTGTAAGGTATTCCATAATATTCTTAATCGTAGATTAGAATGGTTTTGCGAGAAAAACAAATTATTTTCTACTAAAACTACAGGATTTAGAAAGTCTCTTTCTTGTCACGATAATTTATCCGCGTTAGTATTAAGAATTTTGATAGGTTTCACTGAAAACAGGTCCACAATTGCTTGTTTTATTGATATCAACAATGCCTATAACAACGTAGATATATCTCGTCTGATTTCAGTTTTAGATGACATTGGAGTTGGATCAAAATTTTGTTTATATTTATGGAACTTCTTGAAACTTAGAAATTTGAAAATTAAAACTAATGAATTTGAGTCCACTAGAAGCACTAATCTAGGATTAGCCCAAGGTGACCCTTTATCGCCTTTATTATTTAACATCCTGACAAGGGGAATTTGCTGTGACATAAACAACGTTTACGTTTCTCAATATGCTGACGATTTTGTTTTATATTCAACTTGTGACAATATATCAGACAGTGTCAAGGAAATACAGTCTGCAGTAAACATTTTAATTACATATTTATCAGAGGCAGGCCTGGAAATTTCTAGCTCTAAGACTAAAGTCTGCACGTTTCAAAGAGGATTTCGTAGACAAGACTCAGTCATTTTAAAAATCAATGGTAATTCTTTAGAGGTTGTAAATACAATAAAATATCTCGGAGTGTGGCTGATCGATCTTTAAGGTGGAGTAAACATTTAAATGAATTAAAAGTTAAAATTATGAAGTTTCTAAACATACTAAAAATTTTAAAAGGCCCTGGATGGGGTTCATCCCATACATTTGAGGCGGCTATATTTGGCATTAATAAGGAGTAGGATTGATTATGGTAGCTTTTGTACGATTTAAGTTCTAAATCTAATCTTGATAAAATTGATAAAATGCAGAATCAAAGCTTGAGGATAGTGGGTGGATTTATTAAATCTACCCTATTCATGTAATGGAGAACGAACTTTGCTTTCCACCCTTTTTGTCAGAAGGCATTATCTAGCTGCTAAGTACTGGCTTAAGTGCAAATCAGTATATGACAATGAAATCATTAAATTGCTGGACTATTTCGACAATCAATGCAGCCAACGTATTTACTGGCGGCGTAAATCCTTGCTTTACTTTATCAAGTACACCAGTACTTGAAAGATTTACAAATTCACCAGAGTTTAAATATGGAAATGTTCTCTTTAGATACATGGGTAAGCAATGTGGATCTTTCTGAATGTGTTAAAGATAATTTAGTCATGATAGACAAAAGTAAGGACCAATATAATACATTGATTTACGTTCCTTGTGCCAAACTTCGATTAGTAACAGTTATAACAAATGGTATAAAATCTTCACTGATGGCTCTAAATACAAAGGCAAATTAGGGGCTTTTTTGATCCCAAAATTGTGTGAGTTGTAAACTCAAAATAAACTCCAGTATATCCGTAATGCACGTCGAGATGATAGCTATTCTAGAAGCCCTCTCATATATACAGTCAATTGACCAGGAAAAATTTGTTATTCTTTCTGACTCGAAAAGTGCATTGCTACACATTGCTCGTTGTACCTCGAGTTTTCGAGGTTACCGATAGCGTACTTGATACTGGAGTCTATTTTGAGTTTAAATAAGTCGAAAAAACAAATCATTTTACAGTGGGTGCCTGCTCATATTGGAATTTTAGGCAACGAACAGGCTGATTTATTGGCAAAGCAAGCTACTGATGACGGAATTATTCTAGACGGGTTACCTTATTTTTCTGAAGTTTTGTACATTCCTAGAGGTCGTTGTACAGAATACTGGAGCGAATACTTTGACGAAAGATCACTCACTAAAGGCATTTGGTATAAGACTATACAACCAGTTCTGTGCAAAGCCCCCTGGTTTGAAGGCATAAATATGAGTAGGCATGACATTGTTTCACTATGTAGGATGCGCTCTGGACATATTCCATTGAATAGTTTTGGTTTCCTTATGAAAAAAGTGGACTCCCCAAATTGTAATGAGTGTGACATAATTGAAGATGTTCAACATGTTTTAATGGAATGTGTACGGGGCGAGGCAGAACGCCAACACTTTTTTATGACGACAAATTATGTTTGCGAAACCGGCATTTGTAACTCTTTTTTAGCCTACCCTGCTTCAAAGGAAGCTATTTGTTTACTTAAAATATTTAAGTCCGTTGTTAAACGTAGGTTAAGTTGATTTGTATCTAACTGTTAGAACTATGGGGGTGACATTTTCATATTGAAAAAACCCTCTTTTCAATAAATAAAGATTTAAAAAAAAAAAAAAAAAAAAAAAAAAAAGAACATAAGCTTGAACTTAAGCCTTAAGGGTATGGTTGAGTGGTATTTGGTAAAACTGTGCGTATGCTATTTAGAATTAAAACGCCGAAAAGAAAAGAAATTTAGACAACGGAACTTAAAGCAACACAAAAGGATTCAATGGGTATGGTCAAGACTAAGTATTGTCAAGTAAAATTAACAATAAGACCTTTATCCATTGCGAGAAAAACAACTAGCTCTAGTAATATATAATGCTCTAGTTCTCAATTCATTCTATTAGAACCCAAGAATTATCATTGTAAGCTAATAAAATCCCAATATCATCAACATCCTTATTTGCTTAACCATCATCTAAGTCCATGCTGAATATAAAAATCCTCTTTAAAACTAATGCATTCCATTATAATTCCTCACATGTTTAAAGAATGCCTCCTGTGTTACTCTAGATTCAAATGTCTTTTGTTCTCATGCAAATATGTTTTCAATATTCTGCACAGTTAGTTCCTCCGTTCATAATGCGTTTGTTCAAAATCGTACGCATTTTGTAAACAAAAAACTGGAATAATTTGTACATTATAAAATAGGAAGTACCTTCTGTAAGCCAGGCTTTGGAATGTGAATTTCGGGGTCAAAAACAACCTTGGTATCAGAAAGAAATTGCTACAAACTGAAAGTGAAAAAGTTCTTGTTGGTAAATATTTCAAGGGAATAACCATTTGACTATGGCTAACGCATAGAGAGTGTAAGTTTGATCCTGTCTGAAGTAAAAGTATTACAGGTCCCTAACATAGATATTTTTAATGCTGCTTAAAGGCCTGACAACCTTAGAGTACATATATGGTGCCGGCAGAGTAGAATATAGCACCACCACCTCTCTTCCCGTGGGGGTCGTAAGAGGCGACCGAGGGATAAACCCGACCCAAACAGCCAGGGCCAACCGTATGGTGGCGGGTAATCCACACAAGGAGGGTTGACGTCTGGTAGGCGGCCGGTCGTAAAATAAAGCCAAATCCTTTGCAACACGATTTTGTGTTCAACAAAACGTGTTGAGCCGACCCCAAGTAAGTAATTGGGATAAGGGCAAGTACATGATGATAAAGCTGGCAACATTCAACATACTTATTTCCCAAATGTAACAGCCATAGTTTATTTAGAATTAAAGCAAGCTAAGGTTTAACCAGGGTTCGAAAATATCCGATATTTATAATAAATATCTAAATATCCGATATATATCCAATAAATCGGATATATATCCATATTTTGTAGGGATGGGCCGAAATTCGTTTCACATTCGGTTAAACCGAATTTCGGCAGGTTTTACCGAACTTCGTCATTCGGCCGAAATTCGGTTCATACTACCGAACTTCGGCCGAAATTCGGCTCATTACCATTATACTACATAACTGTGCAATCAAAAAGAATAAATATGGTTCCATTTAAAATGAATTATGTATAATTCATGTGGTGCCGGCTTAGAATAGCATCAGCCTATTGTCTACCCGTGAGCGTCGTAAAAGGTGACGAAAAAATGGGCAGCAGCGTTCCCTGTAAATATCTACAAGACTTTGTACTGCGTTCTCCAATTCGCCTGTTAAACGTAGTGAGTAAGTATGGCAAATACCTACGTCACAATACGGGTTCGCGTACGTATGTCCAGCTGTGGACTGTTGTCGCTGTTATACGAGTGTTAGTATAGTAGTAGAGTCATTAGCTTTATAAAAAAACTACTTTCATAAAACTACCGTGAATTAAAACCCGTTATTATAATGAATGTCTTATAGTTTTAGTGATAATAACCACGAAACCTTAAAATCAAGAACTACTTTCATAGTTCTTTGAATTGAGATACTTACTCGCTGTAATTAATTCAATGCTTTTTTTTAAATATTGGGGTAATTTTCATTATAGCCACAACAGTCCACTGCTGGATATCAACCTCTACCCTTCAGAGGTATTGCCATACTCGCCACAATTGGCAGAAGGATTGGCGAGCGCAGTTCAATATGCCGCATTTAAAAGGACTGCTACTACTCGCTTTCTGGGTTATTATCCCTTAGTCGCTTATTACGACACCTACGGGTAGGATTGGGGTGATGCTATTCTAAGCCAGCATCACACAGCACATATTAATCACAAACACTTTTTTATTAGATTAGAGAACAAGCAAAAATATCTGATAAAGCTACTCATTGGCTGAGAAAAGTCATATTCTGACACTTCAAAGGTAAGCGCGGAATTGTAACCGAAATTCGGCCGAAGTTCGGCCGAAATTCGAATTCGGTGGCTTTGCATACCGAATGTTCGGCCGAAGTTCGAATTCGGTCAAATCCACATTCGGCCCATCACTAATATTTTGATATTTATCGGATATATATCAATCATTCTAAATTCTTTCAAAATAATGTATTAATTTTGACGCTAAACACAAAAAAAATGTAAGAAAATTAATCTGTGACACTTAATTTCATTATAGTATATTTTTAAATGAAAGTGGTATAGAAAATACTGTATTTATTGACCAGTAAAGCAAACACATAAAGCGGGTGGACAATAGTGGATACGTGCATACCTAAATTTTATAATTTGACCATCGTATATGAGCCCGCACGCAGGAAATGCTTTTCCAAATAAACCATTTACCTTGCACACCAAATAAAATATTAAATCTATGAGTCTATCTAAATAAATAACAAAGAAAAATTATAGATAACTTTAATATCTATAAAATGTAACTTAAGCAAAAAAATATCAGAAAAATACATTCATTATTTATTTTCATCATACTAATTGGTTTCTTTCTAATGCATAAGAAGAGTGGGATCTTTAAAATTAATTAGAGATTCTCATTGGTGGCGTTCTTGGCGAATTCTATTTTAGTCTATTTGACCAAAATCTTTCGATAATCCTTAACGAAAAATGTGTGATATATATCCAAAAAATAAATATCATAATATCACGCGATATATATCCTTGATATATATCACTTGACATTTATTAAGGAGTAAATATCGTGATATATATCCGATAAATATCAATGATATATATCTTCGAACCCTGGGTTTAACTAGCAACTTAAGTAGTAAGATATACCTATCCATTAATAGGTATAATATTGGGCAACGACTAAGAATGTCGAACGTTTTAGCCAAGACCTGCTTGTCACTTTGCACCACACCTTCTGCGTAGCTCATAATTTTGCAATTCACCTTGTTTTGCTCATGACTAGTTCAATATTTTTCTATGTCATTCGTTCATATTCGACGAACGACCCGACAAACCTTGATTTAACTTGAGTATTCAAACCTTCGTGAATAAATAGTCCAACAGATCCCTAAGTAAGGCCCTATTGAAACCTGTAACCGGTATTCTGATTTTCAATAGACAGTGTCATTTCTACTGCTGAGACGAACGATGGACCTAAGTGGTTTATAAGTTGTTAGTTAGATACAATTCCTTCATTATTCTGAGCCTTGACTTGCTTGAAAATTGCTAGTCACGAGCTTTAGCAATCAACAATTTTGCAACTGAAGATTCTGTACAAACAATGTAATTTTAGAGTTATCACAGTCACACCTGCGCAAGTGAATCGAATGTTTTTACACAGAAAATAAGTTGAATGATTTTCACACATAATTTGAAAGACAAAATTTCGTTCTAGAACACTCCAGCAATGACTTCTCTACCCTGGTCTGTTAGTCTACTCGGTCGGTTGCACACGCACGGTTGGTGTTACGTATAGTAAGTATAGCATGCGCGCGGGTGTGTTCGTGCTGGGTGCGCATGCGCATCGGCCGGTGTATGTTCCGGCCAGCTCACCGTTAGACAATGCTGCCAGACGAAAAAATATGGACGGTTTTGTGTTCATTTCGGTGTTGGACCGTCCCTTTTTTTGTCCATATGCATCTGTCATTGTGACAGCCTATGTGGCGCAGTGGTAGTTAGTGCGATTGCCTGCGGCACAGAAGGTTCTGGGTTCATTTCCCGGTGGGTCACTCACAAAGTTGATATTTATCACGTTGTGAATTTGTTCCAGTCAGGTAAGGACATAGCAGGCTGGTTGCCACCTGCTTGTCCGAAAAACAAGATGGTTCTATCCTTTGGCCGTCGATCACTTAAGCCGTCTATGTAAACGTTGAAAAGGGGTCAACTAAGGCGATTTTAAAAACCGTCCCTTTTGAAAGAACCGTCCGAAATCTGTAGAGCTGGCTGGCAGCACTGCCGTTAGACCGAGAGCACCAAGGTTGGTTTCCTGTCACCGCGCTAACTGTTTTGCTGTGTTTTAAAGTAGGCATTTGAAGGTAAACGGACAAAGTAAACATAGCTACACACACGTAATGCTATTCATTCAATGATTAATAAAACCGACCAAGAGCGTGTCGGACACGCCCACGAATAGGGTTTTGTATTCAACGTTTAAATATCAGGTTTTGCAGCGTTACCACAGGCGTTACAAAGTTAATTTCGGTGCTGTTTTGTTAGCAACTGTATGTTTAGCAACCCCAAATTGAAAAACTATTATTTTCTTTCAACTTGAGTGGTACAGTATCCGTTATAGATTGTTTATACTCTAAGAGCTACCACTGGAACAAATTATGGCTCAGAAACGTGCCTTTCAAAAGCATATATCTCGAGACTTTAAGTGACTTTGTTGTAAAGAAACGTGCCGTAATTTTGAAAGTCCTACTCAAAGATAGGTACCCAATATTATAGACCAAAAAATGTTCTTTTGCCCCCCTTTCACATGTATGGAAAAGGTTAAAAAAAAAACATTTCATATAATTTTTTCTCGACATATCAATACCAAATTTGATGTCGATCGCTCCAAAACTGGCGACGTTATGAGGACGCGGCGTAGAGACAGACAGACAGACTTGACGCAATGATTAGGGTTTGTAGTTTATAGTAGACAACGAAACCCCAACAAATAGTTTTATAACCACTACCATACCGATGTATGCTCGTAGATAGCAATAAAAGTAAAACCAGACCAGCGTTACAAGGTTTGTAAACAAATCGAAGAAATATAAGTTTTTAGGTTTTCACGGTTGTTCACAACACTAAAATTATTGTTTAAAATTATTAAATTATTACCGTGATAATATTTTTGTTGGTCCCGATATTGTCTACTCGTGACCATGGGGCGTGCAACCGCCCCGAAATAGCGGAACCAACAAAAATATTATCACGGTAATAATCCTGTTTTAAACAATAATTTTAAATCGAAGAAAGTTGTTATCTAACAACTGCACACGAATCAGCTGAGCCATGAGGTGTCAACAACCATTTATATGATTGGACAACTACCTACTTCTAAAGTTCTAAACGACTATTCAGTACTTAAGACATGCACATGAAACGGAGACGTAAGACATGCGAATTCGCGACGCTAGAAACCGTTTCCACATAAAATGTATGAAACGCATAAAATGTATGAAACAGAAGAGACACTGTGTAGACACATGTGAAACGCGCGTCGCAGTGATCTTCTTCTTAGTGTATCGATATGATCGACGAAGGTTGTCCAACGGTCGCATCGATGACTGACGATCACTTTTCTGACACATGTCATCTTACGTCTCGTGTCGCACGTCTCATCTGTGAAGATAGCCCCTTCCATCAGTGTAAATTGTACATAGTTATAGCGGTTGACAAATCTTTGAATATTGCGATAGAAATGCAGATACTAAAACCACGAATAGCATTGAGGCTGTCGTTGGAAGGCTTTGAAATATTACAAAACTCAATGAGAAGCTGATGAAAACAATGTGAATAACAAATGTAAATAATATGAAGAACACACTTTCAGAGAATACACACATACATATATTACGCCTATGTCCCGTGCGGGGTAGGCAGAGCGTAAACGGCTGTAAAAAATGGCTATTTACTCCACGTCTGACAAAAGTTGGAGAGTCATTCAGAAGACTGTATTTTCGGACACTTCCGGATATTATTAGCAAAAGATAGAACAAACTTCATATTCGAATGGGTAGTGTGATATTGTAAGTGTATCATGCATGAAGGATCCGACGAAATGATAATAAAATCGATGATACAACTCGTTCCAGAGCATTGCTTTGCTGGCAATAAATACGTACTGTAACAGCCAGTTCTAATTAAACTGATTGAAATCATAATAATAACGTTTCTTCAGTTCTATATCACCCTCAAAATATTTCCGGTCATGGTATTGGTAACAGTTAACGTGCCTATTATCGTAACTCTATGACTCTATTTGCATCTTCTTGTTCTGCTTCGTGGGACACCTATTAGATGAAAGACCCGATATTCTCTGGTGTCAGAGATTTTCAACCCCTTTTAGGTTAGGGCAAGCCTCTGTAAAGGTCGTGTAACGACCGCCGTCTATGTAGATAAGCATAAACAGCATGAACATCTGGCTAGACCGACGACGTCTTACTGTATGATACGTATGGGTCATTTTACGCGTACGGTAAGGGTTCTTTCTTCATCCATCCTAGTCCCCAAAGAAGTTCAGCAATCCTACACTGACTGAATGCTGCTAGGATCGACCTCGGGGTTTTTGAGGTACTTTGACGGTATGAGACCACGTCTTTGCAGTGTCACCTTACATTCCGGCTTAGAATAATAGCACCCAATTGGGGTCGCTTATCATCGCTATTGCTGTTTAAAACCACATGGGCGGCTATTTCCTCTTCCCCACGGAAACTCCGATCCGGCTCCGGTCATAATTATAAAGGTTATTATTTTCCTAAGATTCTGAAGCTTATCTACCATCTTTACTTGAATTAAGAACTTGCGTATAGAACATTCTAGTTATTTCCAGATTTAAAATGGTCTCAATTCACTCGCGTTGTGCTCTGGTTACTTTGATGCTGCTCTTGCATTGTGCTGTTCGAGTCTGTACATTTGTTTGTGAAATGTAGTGTCTCTTTCAGTCATGGGTCTATAAGCCCGATTATTTTGTTGTATAGCTAAGGGGCACCCACAATTAATTTATTGGCTACCCCACATCACCATATCTTTCCCGTGGGTGTCGTACGAGGCGACTAAGGGATTCGATGTGTGTTGCAATTTT
The DNA here is from genome assembly GCA_024500475.1 of Phthorimaea operculella. Classification (NCBI taxonomy): domain Eukaryota; kingdom Metazoa; phylum Arthropoda; class Insecta; order Lepidoptera; family Gelechiidae; genus Phthorimaea; species Phthorimaea operculella. The sequence continues at coordinate 9,340 of JANFCV010000389.1, read as the reverse complement.
AGGCGATAAACTGACAACATTTCAGTATGGGTGATACACAGTCTTCTGAAGGACTTTCCAAACTATTGTCAGATGTGGTGTAAATGGCCGTTTTTAAAGCCATTGACGCTCTGCCTACCCGGCAAGGGATATAGACGTGATATATGTATGTATGTAAATAACCAGCCCAATCCATCCTTGGGGTCTTGTAGTGGCGTTGGGCTTAGGAGGCAATTTTGGAAGAAAACGGAGCGAAATGTACCAACTTATAAACGAATTACAATATTATTGAAATTGTCCCACTCGTCAGAAGAAGTAGCCAAACAGTTTAGATAAGACCACAGATAAATCTACAAGATGCAGTACCATACAAATGTCTGGTTTTAGTATGACGGTAACATTGCAGTGGAATTTGCAACTGTAATCGATGCAGTCAACCATTATTTAGCGTAGTACCTAATTACAATAAGGATAGTTTCGAAGAAATTATAGTTCAGAAACTCATCAAAGCAATCTTGGCTTAAGCAAGCCTATAAAGTCAAGAAAGTACCTACTAGACTACAATAATATGGTTGTATTCATACCTCATACGTACTTCTAATGTTTTGCAATGCTTAGAAAATAAACGAATAGGAATATTTGAACAAACATACAATGACCAAAGTAACTTTTGCAAGTAGAACTATGATTTTCGTTTCCTTGAAACAAAAATTTAATATAGTAAAAATAACTCATGATAACATAACAAAAACACATATGGCAGAAAAGCAAACGTTTACGGTACTTATAATGCTAAAATGTTTATATTTATTTTACCCCCCGGAAGATGACTAACTTGAGATACTGCTGGAGCATAAGAGAGTCAATGTTGATTTAGCTTTTGCAAATCTGCTTATGCCCTTTTCAATAATATTGTTTAATCTTTTAGTTCACTAAAGTAATCAAAGTTCAATACTTGTGAAACTTTTGTAACAGAAATAGGTACACTTAAAAATGAAGGAAGAGATTTTTTAAAGGCTTTTTGTATGGAACCATGGACTTCTTAGAAATCGTATCAGATGGCCTTGGGCAGCCCACGAGACGGCTTATCAATGGCAATCATGCATGTTTTGTTATGTTCTTTATACGTTCAAGCTTGTCTAGATATCAAGATTTTAGATGGACTCTTAGATTTTTTGTTTTATTGAAGTTTTATTGTAAACACGCGTTCAATACTTGTCTAACTTTTATTTAGTAAGGTCCTTGGTTGCAAGCAAATCTGCGAGGCATCGGTCTCACGAGTATCTCTTGTGACAAATCTTGTTGCTTGTCTTTACAGTTTGCAGGCACTGATTTTTACACGCAATATTGCACATGTCTTTGACAATACATGCAATTTGCAAGCATATTATCCACGGTGTTTAGGGACGCTTACTTTGGTCACAGCTCTTGAGTTCAAATACAGCTTTTTATTCGTGTTTACACGGTTCTTACCTTACATAGTTTAAGCATTTTGCTGACAAATTCAATTGTGAATGATATATAGCTCACTTAGTTTGATGGATAACAAGACGCCAACAATAGATACCTAAGTAAGTAATAAGAAAAGTTTATATAGTAAGACATTTCTCATTCAGTATCTTTATAATTATTGTGCTCATTATGATATTTTATGTTAGCGATCTGATTTGCTTCATTAGAATTAGAAAACTAGATGTCTTAAGAAATCGGTCTGTTTTTTAAGCTGTCTGTTGTTGCTGTTTGTCTGTCTTATATTGTCTAGTAAATAATATTAGCGTATCAAAATGTGTGAGCGGCTATTACTTTTCTGATAATTTACCCAAATTCCGTACGAAGTGACCTTGTCAGTTAAGCCATAGCGTAACCTTGTAAGACGCTTTCTTAAACATAAAAGTGACAGTTGAATAGCGTTTACACCATGTCCACGACTTGGCTGCGACAATTAGCACTGTTACGATACACTTTAGCACTTTTGAGAGTGAAACTTCTGTATGTAAACATACTTACAGTACAGAATAACAAACCACGTGTTAAGAAGGCTATAAATTCCACATGCATTCTGTCTGACTCTCATAATCATCATAACAGCTGATTGAATACCAAATTTTAAATCTCATCCCGTGTTCGGTAAACAATATTTCGAAAAATTTCAAAATGTTCTACTGCAGTATTTGAACCTGCGACCTTCGGTATCTATGTACTGCCGACGCCACTACCAACTGCGCTACCGCGGTTTTATCCTAGTCTGCGTATTCAGTTTATTATTATGGATTATTCCTAAAAATGTACCTACTGTTTGACCAATAAATAGTATTCTCTTCTCATTGTCTTTTATAATACCTACGTCTAATCTAGTTGTAATTATTAGCGCAAAGTAAATTAAATAACGCATTATAATAGGTGAAAATTTACGCAAATTGCAAACAGTGAAAGTTTGATATCACTACAAACTGCAAACTACAAATGTTAATTTTGTTACATATTGCAAGCTTAGAAAGTTTTGTTCTTTAGTTTCAATGTTTTATTTTCAACTAGCCCGTTAGCGGTTTTGCCCGCTTCAAATCATATCCTCGCGAGAAAAAGGCATTTTACCGACATGTGTCACACATATTTAATATTGCAAAAAACGGCATCATAATCCGTTGCGTAGATTAGGAGGAGTCAGCAAATTCCACGACAGACAGAGAAACGCAATAAGCGACTTCATTTACTGTAAGAAAAGATTGCCTGTACTCCGTTTTTGGGTCTTTACGCAACGTTTTTTTATATTTCAGTTAAAATCAATGTACACCTACATATTTCTATTTACGTGCCACTAGAAGTAGTTCATCGTTACGTCGCAATCACAATGCGTTATTTTCATTTTAATATAAAAAGTAGCTCGATTGACTAAGTAGTCAACAACCGTATTCCATTCAAATTTCGAATAGCTTAGCTCAGCTTTGTTTGTAGAAACACGCCTATCTGAGTGCAAGTGGTCGGGCCACTATACGACTACTTATACGACCAGTATACAGTCACTATGCGACTATAACCTGTCTGGTGATTTCTCCAAGCCCACGGCTCCGTTCGGCCCAAAGTTCGCTGCCCGACCTACTGACACGCATTAATTTGTAATTCAGAGCCAAAACTCGGCTCGACAAAAAAGGATTTTTAAATTTAACTGCATTTTCTTTTAAGTTCTCTGGTCTGGTGTACGTAGCGATTTCTGTTTTCGAAAAGGGAACAAATAATTAAACACTTTAATTAATCAACGGCTATAAAAAAATATACACTACTCAATACACAGAGTCAATATCATTTTTTTGTAGAGTTTGCCTTTGGCCTACTCTCTTCCTAATAATATGGCCACATTCTTTAGCAATGACCAGGAGGACAATTCGGCCAGTGTCAAGGTTGAATAAAATCTTCGGGTAACCAAAGAAAATTTTAAATGACGTGAAATGAGATATTTGTTCCGAATGAGAGATATGATATAAATTGGACGAATCGGTTAAACCAAGAACGGTATCATGATGATAAGACAGGAAGTTAAGTGCATCCATAACGCAAAATAACACATTTCCAAAGTATAATCAGAAATATTGATTAATGAGCGCAAAATAACTTCACACATGTACGGAATCTACACAGCTGATTATCTATAACGGAACGCTCGGCCAAGGTCATCGACCAGCTGGCGGCTCGGTTTCCGCGCAGAAAACACAGATGTCGCTGTTAGTTTCGTAAAACGCGGTATCGTTGTGTTCACGGCGAAACTATAAGTTCTCCGAGCGACGATTGCAAAGGTGCCATCAGGAGGGTCTTAACTGACTCGACTGAACAGCGAGTGATGAGCTCGGATATGAATCTCTGTGATTCCGCCCCACTCGCTTGCAGGTCAACTATCGCAGACCTGCTTGTCGATGATCTGACGCTGTTTTTGGCCAATTTTAAATACACATCATAATATCGTCAATGTAAGACGGTAAATATAAATAGGTACCTACTCAGAATGCCGGATTGTATTAAATGATAAGTTGAACAACGTGTGTCGTGACAATTTTAACCTAATAATATTTTACTAGACCATACGTACTTACCACTCAGTACCACGTGTTTGCAGAATCGATTGTTGATAAGCGTTATAGAGATGCCTTGTTTTTTACCGTAGCTTATTATCTATTTTATTTACCGTAAGTAGTTGATGGTCGATCTTTCCATGTTTGACTTACCTGTAAAAAAGAAATGAATATGTTTTAGCTATGAATTATGTACCTACTAATTTACTGTACTGTACAACTACTATTGATCTTGCTTACTAACTTATTAGCTCAAACATACATACATTGACGATATAATACGATTCTTGAACAATTTTGTTCTTATAAAATACTAGATACTAAGCCAGCCCTGTTGTCTTACCGTTTTTCCGTGGAGAAAAAGACATTTACACGTGATATAAAGCCTATGTTACCCAGGAATGTTATAGACTTTTTGAAATCGGTTCAGTATTTTCAGAGATTAAGGTGCTACTTAGCATCCCATACAATTTATGCGGGCATATCTGCACGGAATGAGTAGCTTTTAGGATAATTCGAGGAAAAATCTGGATGTTATAATAATTTCTACTTCTACATTTTGTGCACGGAAAATAAACAAATAACTAACAATTTCCTTTCAATCTTTCCAGAAAACACTATCGAGAGCGCATTGCGCACACCCACCATGGGTCAAGAGCAGTCTTACCCCTCCCCCGCTAGCGTGACTTCCAGGAGGTACCGGGACCACAAATACGAGGATCCCATACAGTACAGGAACACTGAGGAGCGAGAGAGGGAATACAAGCGGCATAGAATCAGGTGTGTTGCTGTCTCTTTCTAACTAATACCCTTCCCCCTATAACTCTAGAACCCGTCCTCTTCTAACTAGTTCCCTTCCCCCTCTCTTTCTAACTAGTACCTCTCCCCCTCTAGCGTGACTTCCAGAAGGTACCGCGACCACAAATACGAGGACCCCATACAGTACAGAAACACTGAGGAGCGAGAGAGGGAATACAAGCGGCATAGAATCAGGTGTGTTGCTGTCTCTTTCTAACTAGTACCCTTCTTCTACTAGCGTGACTTCCAGGAGGTACCGGGACCACAAATACGAAGATCCCATACAGTACAGGAACACTGAGGAGCGAGAGAGGGAATACAAGCGGCATAGAATCAGGTGTGATGCTGTCTCTTTCTAATTACTTACTCTCCCACTCTAACTAGTACCCTTCCCCCGCTGGCGTGACTTCCAGGAGGTACCGGGACCACAAATACGAGGATCCCATACAGTACAGGAACACTGAGGAGCGAGAGAGGGAATACAAGCGGCATCGAATCAGGTGTGTTGCTGTCTCTTTCTAACTAGTACCCCTTCCCTCTATCTAGTACCTCTCCCCCGCTGGCGTGACTTCCAGGAGGTACCGGGACCACAAATACGAGGATCCCATCCAGTACAGGAACACTGAGGAGCGAGAGAGGGAATACAAGCGGCATAGAATCAGGTAAACTATGTTGATGATTTCGTAATACTTAAATAGGTATAGCATTAAATCGGTCCAGTAGTTTTGGAGACTATCGGAAGAAACAGGGTTTAATAGCAAACGGGATAAAGAAGCCCACAAATTCACAACGCAAAGTTAATATTTTAACAGAACTGCGACCCTGAGTTAGTATGAAAAGTTTTATCTTCTCACCGGTTTGTACGAAGCGTACGAAGTTTACCATAAGTATAACAAACAAGAAAAAACGAAAATGTAAACAAAACCTCAAAACCTAACCAAACGTAAACTTGTCATTTCCAGGAGAAGCGGCGACAGCTTCAAAAGCGACAACACCGACAGCAGCGGCTACCGCAGCGGCTCCAGCACCTACGAATGCCGCTCGGACAGATCCTCCAAGAGCGAGTACTACTGCACCTCTCTGTACAAAAACGACCACTACAAAGACGTCAACAAAGAGATCTACAAACCCGTCAAGATATCTAAAGAACAACGCTACAAACTCCAGCTCTACGACGACAGCGAAGATATAAAAAGCGAAAGATTGAAGAGCTATCTGAACGACGCAGAGCAAGCTCAGAAGAATCAGAATACCGCCCAGAAGAAAGCTGGTATAAGGAATTACACGCCAAAGATCCTGTCTGAAGACGAGCAGCGGAAGAAGATAGAAAGTTGGATATAAAAGGGATATTTCCCGTAGTTTAGTTAGTTCTTAGTGGTAAGTGGACTTTGGATATAATTATCTAGAAGAGTTTAGAATGTAGACATAACAGACTGAAAATATGATGACGTTCATTTGGAATTTGGCACCTATTGATCGATAATAGATAGAGGTGACTTAGACGAGACAGAGTCAATAAAGGCGGGGTCATCTGGCAGGCCCGAGGAGCTTAAGAACAAAAGGTGTCGTTTTTGTCATTTTACTTTTTGCAATTGTGAATTGAACAAGAGGTAAGATAACTTAGAGACGCCACAGAAAAAATACGCCTTTTGTTCCCAAGATCCTAATCTGAAATCGATAAATAAACTGAAAAGAAATACCTGATATTATATTATTTCTACTAATTAAAAGATTCTGAATGTTTAATTTTTTAGCTTATTTTTCATTCGACGTAAAACTTGTAAAATAAAATAAGCCAAAAGTATAAAAAAATCTACTTGGTTGACCGATGACTTTGTAAGAATCACAATCTTTGAAGAAACCTGAGAAGGTAAGGGCCTTACCACAAAAAAGTTAGACCAGCGTTGAACGCGTGTCTAGCGTTTTTTTTGTATGAAGTTTTATATTAAAGCCCTTTATGTCCAGGAGAAGACATCTCATCACACTACTATTTTATTTATGATTGACAACTGAACCATTTCCTGGTTTCCCTTCCAGTGGTAGATGTGTTGTGGGGAGGATGGAGGCGGCAGGCGCGCTGGCGAGCTTGGCTCCGTCGCCCATCACGGTGCTGGGGCTGATCCCACTCCTCGCTTTGGGGATCACCTACTTCAGATACCAGCAGTTCGACCCGGAGTCCTACATCACGGACGTCAATGCGGTAAGCATCTGAGAGAAACACGTACATCCAAGCAATTGTTGATCAATTTTGAACAAATGTTTTAACAGACTGAGCAAGAACTAAGATTTTTGTTTTTCTTTCCAGGTCTTACCACTGTACGACTTCGTGATAGTGGGCGGGGGGTCTGCGGGCGCGGTGGTAGCATCGCGCCTCTCGGAGATCGGGAACTGGACGGTACTGCTGCTTGAAGCCGGCGTCGACGAAACAGAGATATCAGACATCCCCGCCCTGGCCGGCTACACGCAGCTCTCCGACATGGACTGGAAGTTCCAGACCACCCCGTCAAACAACCGATCGTACTGTCTAGCTATGAACGGGGACCGCTGCAACTGGCCCAGAGGCAAAGTCCTCGGCGGCTGCAGCGTCCTCAACGCCATGGTCTACATCCGCGGCAATCGGAACGACTACGATCTGTGGGAGGCGATAGGCAACGAAGGCTGGTCGTACGATCAAGTGCTGCCGTACTTCTTGAAGTCGGAAGATAATCGCAACCCGTACTTGGTAAATACGCCGTATCATCAGGCTGGTGGATATCTGACGGTTCAGGAAGCACCGTGGCGGACGCCTTTATCCGTCACGTTTCTGAAGGCTGGTATGGAGCTAGGGTATGAGAACAGGGATTGTAACGGCGAAAAGCAGACCGGGTTCATGCTGACTCAGGCGACGATGCGACGCGGCAGCCGATGTAGCACGGCCAAGGCCTTCCTCCGACCAGTTCGAAACAGAGAGAACTTACACATCGCACTTGGGGCTCAAGTCACTCGCATATTGATAAATCCAGTCAAAAAGCAAGCTTATGGTGTCGAGTTTATACGCAACGGAGTGAAACAGAAGGTTAGAATAAAAAGGGAAGTTATCATGTCAGCTGGAGCGATCATGACGCCTAAGCTTATGATGTTAAGTGGTATCGGTCCGGCAGATCACCTGAGAGAGCATGGAATACCGTTGGTAGCAAATCTGAAAGTTGGTCACAACTTACAGGATCATGTTGGCCTCGGTGGGCTCACATTCGTCGTCAATAAACCAGTGACTTTCAAGAAGGATCGTTTTCAAACATTCGCTGTAGCTATGAACTACATCTTGTACGAGAAAGGTCCTCTCACGACTCAGGGTGTGGAAGGATTAGCTTTCGTCAACACGAAATACGCTCCTACTTCGGGCAACTGGCCTGACATCCAGTTCCACTTCGCTCCCAGCTCAGTCAACTCTGACGGAGGAGAACAGATTAGAAGAATCCTCAACTTACGAGACAGAGTGTACAACACTGTTTACAAACCCATAGAGGATGCAGAAACGTGGACAATATTACCTCTGTTGCTTCGTCCGAAGAGTTCTGGCTGGGTGAAGCTGCGCAATAAGAATCCTTTCACGCCTCCATCGATCGAACCCAACTACTTCGCTTACAAAGAAGACATCAAAGTGCTAACTGAAGGCATAAAGATAGCAATGGCGATATCGAACACGACAGCGTTCCAGCGTTACGGGTCGCGGCCGCACAACATCCCGATGCCGGGTTGCCAGCACCACGTGCTCTTCAGCGACGAATACTGGGAGTGCTGCATCAAACACTTCACTTTCACCATCTACCATCCGACGGGGACTTGCAAGATGGGTCCCAAGCACGACCAAGACGCGGTCGTTGACCCGAGGCTGCGCGTCCACGGCGTGGCAAATCTCAGAGTTATCGACGCCAGTATAATGCCCACGATTATCAGCGGGAATCCAAACGCTCCTACCATCATGATCGGTGAGAAAGGCTCGGATATGATCAAGGAGGACTGGCTGGCTTTATGACGAAAATGAGCTTGAAAAAATAAAACATTGCTTAGGAAAGAGATTTAGAAAGTCGTGTGCTTCGCGCGTCCACGCCGCCGCTGCGTTCAAATTAAATAGTGTTCTGTTTTTAAATTACTACAAAAATCATGAACTCTAAGCTCGCAGCGTACCAACCGTTCCAAGAGCTTTTAAAATTATTGTAAGTGCTTCAAAAGACATTTAAGTAAGTGTGTTGTGCGTGTGATGTGAATATTGGAATACTCAGTCATATCAGAATCGAACTAAAAGACTGTGAACTATTTATATCTAAATAGGCTTAAAACGTAATAAGTAAAAAGGTGTAAATAGATAATCTTATGGACTATTTTTTTGTGGATTTAAATAAAGTAAGTTTATTGTATTGTGAAATTACCTACTAGAATATGTACTTAATAAATATATTAAAGAAATATCATTCGTTTAATTTGTAATTATTAGTTTTACACACCACAAATTACTTACTTTT
>JANFCV010000388.1:0-166443 GCA_024500475.1 Phthorimaea operculella | reverse complement strand
TTGCTAGAGTCTGGCCAGCGAGTCTTTGGACACGGGAAATGGCGCCAATTTTAAATCTTTCATTATTAACACTGAAAACTACAATAAATATTTTGATACTTACATTTTTTGTTTCTGCTCTTTAAAGTGTGTTACCTTGCTACCGGTATGTATGCAAGGATGTATCTACCGGAGTAATGGCAGTGGTATAACAAGTTTAGTGAGGTCATGTACATGAAACTGAACAGCTTTCCCATGAAACATGGGTCGATAGTATATGAAAAATATTTGGACCTTCCATAAAATCGCAGATCAGCTGATTGATTTACTCTGGGAGGTCCAAATTTTTTTCATATTTCGTCCCATGTGCCATGGGGAAAGTTGTTCAGTTTCAGAGTACCTTGACCTCCTTTCGGCTTGTTATACCCTTTCATACTCTCGGAGATACATCATACATACATACGGCTAGGCAAGGTAAACACAAACTAAAGAGCAGAAAACAAAAAATAGTAAGTATCAAAATTGTTTTATTGTAGTTTTTCAGTGTTAACATGTTGCCATTTGAAATATTTGAATTATTTGACGTCCAAAGACTCGCTGGCCAGACTCTAATGCCCGCCCATCTGTCTATAATGATGTTTCCTTTGACTTGAACCACAGCATAAAGCCATAGCTAAAATCACTGGCTGAAAAAAAATAATAACTTAGCTTTCTCTACAAAAGCAAACTATTTTTACCGTCGTTTTCGATGTTGTAACAAAGTTATCCAATTTGATTCCGCGGGAAACGTTCAACTTTACAAATTTGAATTGAACTCCGAACTTGCTTTTGCGATGTTGGCTTATTCAGTCTTCGAATGTGGCGAACGTCGAATGTTTGGGAGAAACTTCTAGAACTAATCAGAAACTTAAACTTACCGATGGCGCCGTCAGCAGCTGAAGCGCTTCACTCAGATTTCTCAGCGTCAACGTATTTTTTTCTCCATCTTCTTCCTCAGGGCCAGGCATGTGCACCGAAGATTGGCGCGTCCTGAATTCCGGTCTCTGGGCGCCATTTGCAAATTGTTGTTGCGACGACGCGCGCCGGAACGGGCACGACATTTTTAAATTTGGAACGCTGCAGTTTTCAAGTCATTGGGTTTGAACACTGGCCACTTTTAGTTGTCGTAAGGTTTTATCTGTAAAGAAAGAAAATTAATGTTATTGTTTGAGCCGCCTTAGTTATTTTAAATTACAAAATATGAACAAAATAACCCTTTTTTCTTGTTAAACTCAACAGTCATGTTGCAAACAATGTATGATAGCTGTAGCAACCCTACAAATCAATGTTCATCTTTATCACAAACTCGAAGGCATTATTTCAGCATCGCTGACATCCCTGCTGTTGATATAAGGTAAGTTCGTCAATTACCGCCTATGGGAGTTTAATTCGCCTATGAGTATTACTTGACTGTAAAATTCTAATTGAGATAATTTCTGTATTAATCATTGTATTAGGTAATCTGTCTTCATAATATTAGGCTAATCAGTACAATTCCTTGTTTTTAAATTATGATTTCTCAATTTCATAACACATAACACAAATTATTTTATTACTAAGGTCATAGTTACTTGTAACTCTTTTGTTACAACAGCATCGAAACACATAAAAAATATATAATATTAGCCCATTTTAGAATGAAAAATTTATGTTTTGCTAAAAAACGTCGGTAGGCGCTATTAAACTTGGAGCCTAATTTCGCCTGCCTAGTGTCTAATTTACGCCTACCATACTAAAACTTACTAGTTAAAAAGAACAAAATTCAAAACAAATCTTTCTTCCTACCTGCCGTGTCGATTATCGACCATTTCATAAAAAGTAATCATAATTTCGCAAAGTTATTCTTAGATCTCTGTGTAGGTGTTAATAACGCCTACAGTTGGGTAACCACGCCTTTAGCTCGGTAATATCGCCTAAAAGGAGTCTATTATCGCACAGGCGGTATTAACCTTTATGATATATTTAACAAATATTTTCACAAAAACCATCCGTGATGCTTTTGTATAAAGCTTAATGAAACTTAGGTAGCAAAATATACAGTTTAACTAAAATAGTCCGTGAAAGATATCAAACATTTTAAAATGAAGTTAAAACTTACCTGATGATTTCACGTTTTTTAAGCGCAGCCAACAGAAACATCTCCCACGAACACGCGGCCACTAGCATGACGCGCGGGTGAGGAGCTCACCGCGCTCAGTGCGGAATGGCAACACTACAATGTTGCTATTCCATGCAGATTTTCGGAAATTATTCTTGTTTTTCCTATATTTTTCAACCTAGGCGATATAACCCGACAGGCGGTAATCGACTCACCTACCTTAGGTAATATCAGCAGCACTTCAAGTTAGATATAGATAAGTCACTTATTGATATACAAGATATAAAAAATCAACTGCAAATATTTTAAGGCGAACAAGCCCATGGAACTGAACAACTTTCCCCAAGAATCATATGTCGAAAATGGATTTTCCCATACATTATGATCAACTTACGATACCTATTGTAAATGACGTAAAAACTGAATAAACTCTGGCAAAGAGCGTGCAGGGCTTGTTCAAATAATTTTAGTACCTAGTTGATAAAATCGAATTGATCCTTAATTTACTAATTTTACAGTATGGTATAGAGCAGTGTTTTTCAATTGGGTCGCGACCCCAGGGGTCGCGGAGCCTTCTAGGGGTCGCGGGCAAAATACAAGTCAAGTTAGATCTACAGTCTACAGGTGGTTGATCGGCTACAATTCAATAAAACACCATTTTAGTGACAAAGAATGAGCTTGTTAATTCTTCAAAACATATTACATGCAGTATGCAGTGTAGTACTTCTCTTCGCTCGCTATACGTTTATTTTTCAGTCTGCTTTTCACAAGCGCCCAGTGTTTTAAGCTGCCACGCTCGTTTGTAGCGTAAAGTCGAGCTCGCTTCGCTCGCGATACGTCCCGGTGCCTGTGGCTTGTTTTTACCTGAAAACTTTAGCCTACCCAGATAAGTATAACCCAACAGGGGTCGCCAGTGAATTTTTTCCTGGAAAGGGTCGCGTACCTAATCAAAAAGTTTGAAAACACTGGTATAGAGGGGCAGTGAAACTTGGAAAACTTCATAAATATACAAAAAAATACGTAACTAGGTATTTCACAGCAACTCGTGGTGCAGCTGAAAGTACATTTTGTTTCATTGCCTCCGGGTCGTCGACACAGTTCACAACATTGTTAATTCGACTGCATGATGAACACTTACCCCGCTTGTTCGTACAGTCGGCCGAATGTTTACTTAGCTGTGCTCAGCTTTTATCTTATTACAACCCGACTTGTTTACGTTGTGAATGGAAATTCCGGGGTTTATGGTGTAAGCCCCGGCCGTATTCAACTCGGCCCAAAATTTCTACGACTTATAAAAAATTAAGATTATTTATATTCTAAACTTAGAGTTTAAATGAGCAAGCTATAGAGTGCTTGTATCGCCCCGCGCCGTACTGTCGAAACGTAAGCAGTTGCTCCATAGATACCGACGTCAAATGTATGAGAAGTTGTAGAGGTTCAATAGTGCTGTCACTGGTGTTTTGCTACTGATATTCAAAGAGTTTGTGTGCTTACTACTGCCAACCGTTCTAACTTTTTAGGCGCACTCTAAGATACTGAATAATATGTCGTTTAAATTTTACATACAAAATATTACGGTTTATTGAAAATTCGACTAATCAACAGCAAAATTATCTGTGACTTTTATTTAGGAAAATAGTCGATTTTCAACGAGTGATTATATTTTGTTTCTACATAGTTTCTAAAATATTACCAGAATAATATCATACATACATACATACATACATCACGCCTTTATCCCTTGCGGGGTAGGCAGAGCGTCAACGACCGTAAAAGTACGGTCGTTATCGCCACATCTGACACATATTTGAGGGCCGTTTTAGCTATTGTCGTGTATCGCTATAGTGACAGGTTGTCAGCCTGTCGCCTAAAATTGCAATACACATGATACCCTCGAGTCCTTTAGTCGCTTCTTACGACACCCACAGGAAAGAAATGGGGTGATGCTATTCGAAGCCGGCATCACACGGCATTAATAAATCAACATTTCAAAAAATCTTTTATCCGGTACATTTCAATTAGATTTGCAGTTTTTCTACCTGACTGTACATCGACTTTTTATGCACAAATATTTTTCGGACAGATTTCGGACCGGGTTGAATCCGGGCCGGCTTGAATATAACCCGCTAGAGTGAAAAGGAATTCGTCATGTCATTTTCCCTTTTGTGTATAAAATTATGTTAAGCAAGTAGGAATATAATGGGCAAAGATTTGAAAAGGATCTGTTCTGTTCCCGTTATGGTGGGTTTGTTTAACAACGTGACTGTGAAGGTTTATTTTAGGCAAAAAGGACTTTGAATTGACTCGACTTGAATAAGAAAGCTCAACCTCTTTCATCCGTAGGTGGGTGTTTAAAAGGCGAACTTTCAACTTGCATTTATACCTTTTTAAATTGATGTATGTTTTGATGATTCAGGCGGACCTTTTTATTTTGATGTATGTTTTGATGATTCAGGCGGAGATCATGCAAAACATGGTGTAACTAGAAAACGAACGTCGCGAATTCGAAAAAGTTAACGTTTTTATGGTGCGAAATTTGAATGTGCGGGATCCGCGTTTCCCGCAAAGCAAAAAGTAGCGGATCCTGCGGGATTGCGGGAATTCGCATTGCGGGATTTTAATCCTAAGTGTATCTTTTGTGAATTGTAATGTCCTTGACTACTATGCTTGTTGCAAAAATTTTATATATTTTACAATCTTTCGTAACGTAGTCCGTTGCTGCGCTACATTAGCGCTGCGTAACGCATGCGTTAGCAATATGCGAATTTCCACCTTATTCCTAATATTCCCATACAAAATACTGTCTTGTTTATTCTTGTTCTGTCACGTCAACGTCCAGTAGGTAGCACGAAGCAGCAAAAAGGATTCTCCAATTCTACAACAACCAGACATTCCCGACCAACATCACTCTTTCTGTCAATAAAGTTTTCGCTCACGTAAAATGTCGAACATTTAAAAAAGCCTACTCTACGGAGGCTGGTTTTAAAGGCTTAACGTCAGCGACACTAGCGCTGCTTATTGAAAAAAAAATCCTTCACTGAAAACGCAAGTGATTGGGAAACCAAGTTATGAATTATCGACCATCACTAGCAACGAATAATTTTTAGTTATATATGCAATATGTATGCCGAAATTGCTAAAAGTGCCCAAATTTAGCAATTTTGATATACTAACTCATGGATACCTACCAATTTTAAAAGCTTTTATTTAACTTGCAGTGTATGTATGTAAGTATGTAAGTAAAAATGTTTGTTCGGGTCAAATCTTGCAACTCAATTTTGAAGCAGATATCCTCAACCGATTGAGCTGAAATTTTGTAAACACGTTTAACTCAGATGACAATGCATGTTAGATTGTGTGTGGTTATTCTAAATCCAAAATGGCGGAATATCCAAGATGACCGATAAGTAATTTTTGACGCAATCCTACAATATGGGTGTCAAATGAAAGGGCTTGCTGAGTACAATTCAGACAATAATATGGCAGACATCTAAAGATGGCCACCTTTGATAATTTACAATATAAGTGTCAAATGAAAGGGCTTGCTGAGAATTACCTATTCGAATTACAAGTTGACGTCATTCTTATTTAACTATGGTGGACTTCTTAAGATGGCAGAATGCAGAATAACATTTTTATGCTTTTTTACAATATGGATGTCAAATGAAAGGAATTTTCAGAATAACTACAAAAAAATAAAGTGACGTTTACGTCACTCAAAACAAAACCAGATATGACGGACTAAAGTTTAGATGACGTATTTAGTTTGCTATGTTTTCTTACTAAATGGGTGAAAAACATAGACAAATGAAAGATAAATAATAGTGTGAGGTAAATGACGTCGCTTTGCACAGATTTGTTGGGGTTTTAGTCTTCTGTTAATGGCACTGTCAATGAAGAAGCTACATAAAGTTTAGCGATTGCCCCGCTTGGGTACAAGAAGCTTATCGTAGAGGACGAAACTCATACCGAGTTGTCGTAAGACACTCATGAGACCGATGCCTCGCAGATTCGCACCAGTAGTCCGTATGGACGCAGTTTCAAAGTCAATGAAGAATGTTGTAATTTTTTTTTCAGAGATTACTAAAAAGCAAAAAATAAATTATAAGTAAAAAACATTTTAAAACAAGCTTTTATTTGGGTGCGCTAAAAAGTATAAAATAATCTATATACTAAAACTTTAACTTGTAACTTTTAATAGCATTAAATCTACGTCTTCACAATTTATACGAATAAAAGCTTGTCGCGAGATTTTACCTGTGTCTAAATCAATAAATAAATTAGAAAACCAGTGTAAATGATCTTGAATAAACTTTTAAACTAAGTCACGCCACACGAGTACCTACTTAAATCTCGCGACAAGCTTTTATTCGTATAAATTGTGAAGACGTAGATTTAATGCTATTAAAAGTTACAAGAAGTTTTAGTATATAGATTATTTTATACTTTTAGCGCACCCAAATAAAAGCTTGTTTTAAAATGTTTTTACTTATAATTTATATATCACCGGCTGACAATAATAATAATAATTTATATATATTTTGTCAGATTTAGAAATAATCTTTCTGGTTAGTTATTGTCGTCAATTCATACATTGGCTTCTAGATAACTTGCGTGTTTGGACAGGGTTTTTTTTCCTATTTGGGGGCGCCACTAGTCTGACGTTTAGCCTTAAAAGACAAAGACACTTTGTCTATTAACATTTGGGACAGCAGGAAATGGCCAGTACTTCCCGTAAATATTAAACATTGTACTGCGCTCGCAAACCCGACTGTAGGTAGAATCGGAAGGGACACGGGTCCCTTAATGCCCATCGACAAACACGGGTTTGTCGATGGGCATTCAGCCAATATTTATCCATACACCAAATATTATTATTGTGCCATATTTCATCCCGGTTAGGTAGGTATCGGTTATACTAATATTCTGGTCATAAACAAGTAGATGTAATATGTTAAAAAACAAAAAAACCCGACTGCAGTAATTTGAAAGTAGTATTTTGCTTTAAAAATCCGCCATCTTGAATCTATATATTTTAATATAGCCAGTGTCACTCGCGCTGCTAAGACAAATCTAACGACACCTCATATTATGTCAAAATCGAACCATCCGTTAGGGCTGTAGCCCGTGAAAAAGAATTTTGTTGCCCACATACATACATACATACTCGAAAAACATAACCCTCCTTCTGAGGCAGTCGGGTAAAAAGACTACCACTCTACGGAAACTAGTTTTTAAAAGACATAATCACTTTGTCTATTAACATGAGGGACAGAAGGAAATGGCCAGTACTTCCTGCAAATATTAAACATTGTACTGCGCTCGCAGACCCGACTGTAGGTAGCATCGGAAGGGACCCGTGTTTGTCGATGGGCATTCAGCCAATATTCATCCATACCCACACGTTCATATAGGGAAATATTTGTTGTGCCATGTTTCATAATATACTTTCGATAAACAAGTAGATGTGTTAAAAACAATAAACCTGGCTGCGGTAATTTTAAAGTAGTATTTTGCTGTGAAAATCAGCCATCTTGAATCAATACATTTTTAATATAGCCATTGTCACTGCGCTGCTGAGACGAATCTAACGACACCTCATATGTCAAAATTCAACTATCCGGTCGGGCTGCAGCCCGTGAAAAAGAATTTTCTTGTCCACATACATACATATCGTACATACATACTCGAAAAACATAACCCTCCTTCTTAGGCAGTCGGGTAAAAAGACTACCACTCTACGGAAACTGGTTTTAAAAGACTTTTGTCTATTAACATGAGGACAGCAGTAAATGGCCAGTTTTCCCGCAAATATTAAACATTGTACTGCGCTCGCCAACCCGCCTGTAGCATCGGAAGGGACCCATGTTTGTCGATGGGCATTCAGCCAATATTTATCCATACATTCATATAAGAAAATAATTGTTGTGCCATATTTCATCCCGGTAGGTAGGTATCGGTTGTACTAATATACCCGAAAAAATCGAGACTCAGCTGTGTGGTGCCGGGAGAATAGAATAGCACCACCCCTCCTCCCGTGGGGTCATAAGAGGCGACCGAGGGATAAACCCGACCCAAACAGCCGGGGTCAATCGTATGGTGGCGGTTAATCCACCACAAAAGCATTCCCAAGGAGGGTTAACGTCTGGTAGGCGGCCGGTCGTAAAATTAAGAATCTTTGCAACACGATTTTGTGTTGAACAAAACGTGTTGCGCCGACTCCAAGTAATTGGGATTAGGGCAGGAAGATGATGATGATTTAAAAAGACCATTCTACGGAAGCTGGTTTTATAAGACATACTTAGTCACTTTGTCTATTAACATTTGGGACAGCGGGAAATGGCCAGCACTTCCCGCAAATATTAAACATTGTACTGCGCTCGCAAACCCGAATGTAGGTAGCATCGGAAGGGACCCATGTTTGTCGATGGGCATTCAGCCAATATTTATCCATACCACACATTCATATAGGAAAAAAACAAAACGTGTTGCGCCGACCCCAAGTTATTGGGATAAGGACAGGAAGATGATTATGATTTAAAAAGACTTACGGAAGCTGCTTTTAAAAGACGTTTGTCTATTAACATTTGGGACAGCAGGAAATGGCCGGTACTTCCCGCAAATATTAAACATTGTACTGCGCTCGCTAACCCGACTGTAAGTAGCATCGGAAGGGACCCGTGTTTGTCGATGGGCATTCAGCCAATATTTAATCATACATTCATATAGGAAAATATTTGTTGTGCCATATTTCATCCCATTTTGGTAGGTATCTGTTATACTAATATTCTGCTCATAAAAAACATCGAGACTCTTTCGTTTTTATAGTTAAACTTGATATGTATGAAATTAAAGTTAACTTTAGAACACTGACATTAGGATTTAGGAACCTCGTAATTCACACTATTGAACGATATTAGATATTCATTCCTAAATAAACATTCTCGGATAATGTGATTCTTACAAAACATAAACTTGCTAAGATTGTCTGGATTTTTCTGACGTGGAATGTATATTAAATTAATATGTAAAAGTCTGAATTGGTTTTTCTTAAAAGCTATGAGACAGCATATTTTTCGTTGTTGTCGTCATTTTACTACGGGCAAAGAAAACTAACTATAGCTGTGGTTCATCTTATTTAGCTCGCAGTAGATTAATAATAATGTATAGACATTATTATTCATCTACTGCGAGCTGGACCTAGCTCGGTCTTTCAAATTAGTCAGCCTTACCATGTTTTTTCAGAGAAAGTATCGCTCCACTTAGCTAAAGTTTGTCCTTAATACTGTACGTTTTCCGATCTCTACTTTTATTTTGATTGGAACAGGTTTGACAGTAGTCAAAATATAATGTATAATAAGTTGGCTTGGTTTGGGCTGCGAATATATAGGTACTTAGTCATTCCAAAACCTACGTTGTTAAAAGATAATAGTTACATTAACGGGTCTTATCCCGATAGTTTTTTAGGTAAATAAGCGATTTACCTGGAAACCCGACGTATTATGTGTAAAAGTAATCGCGAGTGCTTAAAAATTTATGTTGTTAAAAGATATTTCTGTCGTTACAATAAAATGTCTTTTACCAAAGCATGTATTATGATTTTTGTCAAAGAGGGTTCACAAAGCGAGACAAAGCTTTAGGAGTAACTGTGCGTCGAACGCATTCTGAGTTTACCCCAGAAACCCCTTTCTGCTTGTTACAACCCTTTCCTTCTTGTTTACGCCTGTTTTATAGTCAAACGGTTCCAATTTTATGTTTTTTTCTCAAATGTGTCGTAAGCATCGTTTATCCGGACCTTTTACGTTCCATGGTGATCAGTGTTGCGTAGTGCCGTATGGTGCCGGCTAAGAATGGCTTCACCCCATATCTTCACCGTGCGTGGGCGTGGTAAAAATGGTTGTGGGATTTGAGAGTTGATGTAGGTATTGCAATTTTAAACGACAGGCTGGCAACCTGTCACTATGGTGATACACAATCTTCTGAATGACTCTCAAACTTTCGTCAGACGCGATGTAAATAGCCGTGTTTTACAGCCGTTTACGCTCTGCCTACTCTGCATAGGATATAGGCGTGATATATGTATGTGTGTGTGCTATTTCTAAGTATTTTATAAGGTCGTTGCCTTTTTAAAATTCCAATAGAGACTGCATACCTCGGCACGCTTAGCGTTGGATGCCTTTGCTTTATATGGACCGTCCATCCATAGTTACAATTCTGCCAGTGTAAAGGTTTGGAAAATTATACGAGTTTCTTAAAGAAAAGCCAAGCGACCGGTCTCTCTCTCTCTATATATAAATTACAAAAGGAGCTACCAAGAATTATAAAGGGATATCCAAGAATAGGCTAATGCGATGTGTGTGTGTGACCTTTAGTGATTTTTGACAGTTGTCAAAGCTAAACTAGACGACTCTTCAAAAAAGAAAAATTATGCTCTTGCTAGTCACATCATTATCATGATTTCAGTTTCATTTGACAGCTGTCAAATATGGTCTATTCAAACCACTGGTGGCGGTGTTTTAAATCTCCATAGACCATTAGGGGTTCGCTTGCCAGATATATTTGTTGAATGACAACTTTGAAATAGTAGACGAATAACGCTTTAAATTCATTTGGGTCGAGTGTTGCCATCTCTTTGAACTGTCCCGTTTAATTGTTTTCCGTCATTCTGATTGGCAGGATCATTAACGAAGGGCTTAAAATAATTGTTTACAGACCGCATTTGGAAACCACTTTAAAACGATCAGTGTAAAACATTGTCGGTTATTAAATTATTAAAGTGACACCTATCATATTGACAGCAAATTATAGGCATACTAAAAGACATGTCACCATAGAAAAATTGTTTTATTTCATATCAATAACATGATTTTGACAGCTGTCAGCGAGAGTGCTGTACCTACACATTGAAGTGAAGGCAAAAAGTAGAGAGTATACAGAAGGATCACTTGAGCCTATGTAGGATTTTCGTGATCGTCATTTATTACATAGCCATCTTTGTAAATTCGTTCATTTCCAGCGCTGGCGTGTGCTGAAATAGGCTTCTACAAGCAGAACTTTTACTGTATTTCAGACTTTGGATGGTAAGGCGCGAAACACATATAATGCCCGTTTGTCCATTATTTTTGCCCTACGTCACTATTTTCAGAAATTCGATTTTCCAAGTTTTTCCTTAATGCTGCTTTATGCGATGTGCAGCGCTAACGGATGCGTCTTTCAAGTTGACGTAAACCGAATGTGTTTAAAATTATGGTCGAAATTCGTATTGCCTACGCATGAATTACGCAGCGCAAATATATCGCACAAAAGGATGTAACATGTGTTTCTTGGCTAACGAGTAGCCATTCTAGTCACAGACAATGCCAGAACAATTCTAACTGGCTGAAGTTTGTTTCTGAAGTTACTGGAACACAGTGTGAATAGAAACTTGATGATGGCGTAAATTGTCTTCAATTATATCTATACGTAACGTAATTTAAACAGCAGTGAATAAAAGTGAGTATCATCCATCAATTCATATTTTCGTAACATACCTACCTACCTATATGACATTTATGGAAAACTTGCAAAATTTTCACCGCCGGTAGGATTCGAACCTGCGACCATCGCGGCTTTTAGATAATACTGGCAACGACTTTCGCAGGCAAAGATTGAGTTACCCCAGATATTAATATGGTGAAGGTCGCAGATTCAAATCCCGCTCGCGATGAAAATTCAGCAAGTTTCCACGTCTAACCTGCCACCCGAAGTGTTGCAGTGTTTTAAAACCACCCGAAACTTTCAAAATCCTTTCAATTAACGTGAATCACAGAAAATACCCAACCGATATTTAAAAAATAACTCGTTCATCTAATTTGCTTTGGTAACTCATCAACAGAACTTTACTTAACAATTATGTTTACGTATCTACACAAGTAAACAGAGAACATCTAACTAGTAATTTGTAAGCTCATCTTTAGAACCTTTTATCAATTTCGAATATTGGGTTCTAGGAACTGATAACTAGATTTAATACTCAAAGTTTAGAATTTCAGTGAAACCGCAACTACGACAAGTTCTGAATACAAAGTAAACATAAACTTAATAATATTTATTATTTTTTAATATTTACCTCAGTGTTTTTTTATGTACAAGGTATCGCCAGCAAATCTACCTACCCACTTATGCGACCCCTATATACTGGTCATTTGATTTTATACTTAGGTAAATAATAGGTACATATTATAAATTAAAATATATTAAGTTATAACGATAATAACATACCAAGATCCATTATTCAGTATAATTTATACAGTGTGCGGCAAGCGGCCATTTATTCAAACTGGCAAATCTAGGTATAGGCAGGAGGTTAAAATCCAGCCAGCGGTGAAAAAGTTGTCCAAAAACTGACGAATCTAGGCATCTATACGAACATTTTTTACTATGAGGAAGTAATAATATAATAGGTATCACATAAAACATCAGTTGTTCCATAGAAATGCCTGATACCTACCCAGGAAAAATGAAGGTATGGAACAGCTGTTTTTAGGGTTTCGTAGTCTACTAGAAACCCTTATAGTTTCGTCAAGTCTGTCTGTCTGTCTGTCTGTCAGTCTGTATGCCGCGCCGTCATATCTTCGTCAGTTTTAGAGCTATCGACATGAAATTTGGTGAGAAGATAGATCGCGTTGACCCAAATATAGGAATACTAGCTGCCCGTCAGCGGTTTCACCCGCTGCAACCTTTATTCGCCAAGAGATGTCGCTGTTAGTTTTCGGCGAAAACGTTTAAAACGCGAATCGGCTCAGTCACGCCACCTATTTCAAAAATATTGGAAAATGCGTGATCCCGTGGGAATGAGACATTTTTCCGTAGTAAAAAGTATCCTATGTGTTATTCCAGATGCCCTTTTATATTTCTGCAAAGTTTCATGTCAATCTAATCAGCCGTTTTTGCGTGATGTCGTAACAAACACACACACAAACATCCGCATTTATAATATTAGTAGGATTAAGAAAAATTATATTAAATTTTTGGACCCTCCCATACAAGTGAAAGGGCAAAAAAATATTTTTCTTTGTAATATTGAGTATGGTATCGTTGAATAGGTCTTTTAAAACTGGGAGGTTACTTTGAAATAAAGTCACTAAAATGTTTCTGTCTATATTTGCTTTTAAAAAGGGCGTTTTTGACCCATAATTTGTTCCAGCTGTAACTTCTAAAGTATAAACGCTAAAAATTTTAAATAAATATGGAATACAGCTTACAGTCTGAAGTTACAATGAAAACTATAACGGATATTGTACTCTTAAAGGTTTCAGAAGAAATTGAGTTTTTCTATTTGCGGTTGGTCATCATACTGCTGCTAGCAAACCAGCAACAAAATTAAGTTTGTAATGCTGAAAAACCTGATAACTAAACGTTGACTACGAAACCCTATTTGTGGGCGTGTCTGACACGCTCTTGGCCGTTTTTTTTTGTAATTTCACAGATGGCCCCTATTAAAAGATGTTCGTATAGATGCCTATATTCACCAGTTTTGATAAATGCCCACTTGTTGGTCTGTATACTATTAAACTAAACGTGGGTTTAAATCCAAATCATTTGACAACTTTTGTTTGTATATCTCTACATACTTCATTTTAAAACTAAATTCATCTGAGGGGAACAAACTTCCATACCAATATCTAGACACACGGCAGTGTGTCCGCCAAGTTCGAGCAAAAAGCGACACACCGGCCGTGGGTTATATTACACGAACCATTTCGGGCCAAGTTTGACCCACCTAAAACTCAAAATCTATTTTATCTACGCATATGAAATTTCTAGTATCTGTCGAGATCTACTTACTTATCTAAAATACAAAATTTCATTAATGTACCTATTGTAGGTCTTGAGATATTGACGTCAGAAAATCGCTATTTTTACTATACACTCACTGACTGACTGACTGACTGACTGACTCACTCATCAAAAACCTAGACCACTTCCAATGGTCGTATTGACTTCAAATTTGGCATGGAGGTAGGTCTTTAGGTCAAGGTAAAGGAAAAAATCAGAAAATGGCCAAGTGTGAGTCGGTTTTAAAAATAATGAAGGTGTAAATTCATACCCCTAAGGAACTAAAACAAAAAATTTATCTTATATCTTCCAATCGTCGTACCGACCTAAAATTCGTTACGAAAGTTTGTATTTAGTCAAAGTAAAGTATAAATGAGATATTTCCCTAACTTTATCATAAGGCAAGAAAAAAAGAAAACAACATTGCTGTGGGCTTTAAATGAATCTCATCAAAACATAGTCAGAGTATTGTTAAGTTCGATAATATTGGAATGCTTCGCCTATAAAAGAATTCCAATATTATCGAACTTGGCAGCCTTTCACATTTATGTTTTGGGTGGGATTTATTTCACGACAGCAACCCAAGTCGATTCATTTTAATATGAAATGACCAAATTATTATTGGTAAACGAATACACCGCCAAATGCCATTATGCGTTCCCAGGATAATCCTGAAATGGAATGCATATTTGCATTTGATTATAAAACCGCACGAGTAGGGTGACTACCCGTTTATAAGCCAGGACGTAGTGTTTTTTTATTGTTCTTCTTCTTCTTCGTGGGACATTAAGTCATTAAACGACCCCATGAACCCTGTTTTTTTCTGAGCTTTTATTGTTAGCTGTTTTGTAGGATTCTAGTTTGGTTAACATGAAGTGTTAAATGCTTTCTTTCTTTGTGTCTGTGTTAGTTAATCCATAGAATATTATGAAATACTCGAAATTTCTGTGTACGTGTATGTTGAGTACCATAACTATCTGTAGGTAAAGGTATAATGTGATTTGCAAAATTTAAACTTAATTGAATTGAATGACGAATCTACTTACGTAAAGGGTTGTTTCAAAAGTGTAACCGTTGCTTTTTTGTGCTCCCTCATATTAAACATTTTCGAACTCTTCAAGAAAGAACTCTAGAGATTGGAAGTATTTGAACATCATTGTATATCAATCAGGGTTTGTTTTAGTATGTTGGAATTATAAATCCAAAATTGACTATAAAACCTGGCCACCCTACTCGGTAAACATTATGGCGACCGCAAAACGTTCAAATCCCCAGCAAACGAGGACGAAGTTACATTTGTTAGAATTATGCTTTTGCTCGCAGTTGGGACAAAACGCTTCTGACAAATTCCTGATAATAGTTTCGAAAACTGTTTGCGGAAAGTATTTACCGTTTCAAATATTATACAGAATATCGAAATGAAAGTATACATCAGAAAATATTTGCAGAGCTTTTTAAACGCAGAGAATAATGCATTTGTTGCTGTGACATTATTTGATGTGGCTACAACTACAAAATATGATAAACTACTAAATGTGTATTGAAATTACAAAAAAGTAAGAAGTGTTTACAGATTACAATTTGTAGAGTTTTTGAATCGCAGAGAATAATAGCATTTATTCACTGTCGTGACATTATTTGATGAGACAAGACCTCCAAAATATGTTTTACAAAATGTGTATTGAAATAATCGAAATAAAAAAGTTAAAAAAGTTTATAAACCAGAATTTGTATCTAAAATATGAACTTTAATAGTGAAATGTCAAAGATGCCAAATATTAAAGACTCAAAACACCTTCTATATTTATCTATGGCAAAATGGAAGTCCGCCATCTTCAAAATTTATGATACGAAAGAGTTTAATTCGCCGTAAGAGTGGTCGGTATATTGCGCAGTAAAGCAGACCGGAAAACCCATTCCGATGTTAAATTCGTTTAGGAGAATTTTATTAATGTAAATAAAACATCCGATATAGGTTATTCATATAAATAGAAAACCAATTTGTACTTATCAATTCTATCTTTATGGTGGTAGAGTACTGGGAATAATCAATCAAGTGATTAGATTACACAGGTTCGATCCCCGGTCGACCCTTGTTATTTTTTCAATTTCTTATTTTCTTTTGGTCAATATTGTTTACTAAATGAAGGACCATGCCCATTTTACTTAGTGTACTTAGATTAATGTCGTCTATCCTGTAGGCCGTGTGATGCTGGCTTAGAATAGATCACTCTATTTTTTCGTGCGTGACGCAAAAGATGACTAAGGGATAAATCCGGTTTCCTGGAAATTCATTACTGTGCTCACCAGTACGCATGCCAAGCGTGGTGATTTTGGCATAAGCAACCCAATAGGGTGAGTTCTGTCCAGCAGTGGACTACTGTAGCTAATTCAAGAAGTTGAATATACTGATAATAGCACATAGTATCTATTTATGCTCCAATTGACATAATTTCGATTACACAATTCAACCATCCATAGCCGCATATACATACGTGGATGATTTTGGTCAATATTAGTTATCTGAAAGACTAGGCACGCATCACTGAATCAACAAGCATTTGGCGACAATAGATATTATGTACTATTGCCAGCCAATTCATTGCCACAGCAAACCCATATAAGAGACCAATTTGTGCTGACTTTCCTTAAAAACACTATGAAAACCAGTATAAGTTGCCTTTAAATGATGCCCTTAAATGATGGATTTGCTAGCGATAGTACGTTTGAGCATAATGATAATAGGTCCATTTATGATTGAATTTGAATTGAATACAATAAGCCAACGGAGTATGGGAAGGCAACTGACATATCTACATAATATGCAGTCCGGCCTGAATTAATAGATGAGTAAGTATATGAAATAATAGGTACTTAAAAGTATAACATTCTTTTAATTTTAGTCTCTGTGTCTTCGTGTGGGACACCGTAGTCCAAAGCGTCGTTGTAATTTCAGTGTAACATTTTCTCTGAGGGTAACTAAGCAAAGAATGACAACGTTAAAAATAATTACTTACAATTGATTCTTTTTTCATGTTATTACTTACAATGAATTCTTATTCGAATCACTTTTTTATTCTCCTTTGAATCACATTCTACGTCTAAAATAATAACAGTAAAATATAACATAGAAAAGAGCCACCAAAAATATATTACCCAAGCACTATCCCATATTTCTACGAAAATTTTCATTGTTAAATTGACTTTTTACGCAATCTTTGAGAGCAAGACGTAAAAAAGGTACACTCAGCCAGACAAAAGGAAATGAGGGGCGTGAAAGGCTGAAATTGTATCGTGAAAGTGTGAAGTACATACATATAAAAGACTACAGAAAGCTTTGTCAATAAGCCACTTTTCATGTAGGAAAATTGCCAGTAGTCTTTTTGTGGAGATTTCAATAACATGGTTCATAAAATTTGGGACATCGCCTCACATATTTGCGGAGGTTCCAACCTCTTTCGCGTTTCAAATGTTGAGCTGTACTTTAACTTCTGACTGCTTATGAAAACAAAATCTACACCTCTTTCATTTGCTTTCGTTTAAGGCGGTTGATATTTAATTGCGCTCTAAAACACAAACAGTTCGGTTAAGGATTGGACAATCTTAAACGTTAAATGCACAAAACATAAAAATGTGAATGAAACAGTCAATTTGTCTTACCCTTCGAGCAACGCACCTTCCGTTCTAGTAGTCCAGCGTTCCTCCCAGGTCTTACCTAACTTTGACATCCTGCACGAAAAGGATCATAACTAGGAAAATTAAACTGCTTGCAAGAAGCATAACCTATTTAATTAGCCCTAAGCGAAACAGAAATATATTTAGGTAGGTAGGTACCAATATGAAATTCCGTCAAATATTTTATGAATATATGGTTACATTTAATTAGTACAAATCTCTTGAGGTAAATATCACAAAACTGAACAACTTTTGTTAGAAACTTTCTTTGAAATATGAAAAATAATTGGACCTCCCATACTAAGTGACACACTTTTTCAACATTTTTGTATAGGAGGTCCAAATTCTTTTTTCATATTTCGAAGAAAAGTTTCAAACAAAAGTTGTTCAGTTTTGTGAGTAGACCACACCCTTAAGAGATTTGTACTTAATTAAATGTAACCCTATATATCCGTGTGAGAAGCGACGTCTCCACATGTGCGTGGCATCGTAAAGGGTATAAAAGGAACGTAAATCACCTTGTCGCACTGCTCTCGCCAACCCTATCCGAGTGCCTGCTAAGTGTTGGGAGCGCGGCCGTGACCCTCATTTGGAGGAGACCAACATTTAGAAGAAGAAAAATGTTCAGATGTTATGTTATGATGAATGCCAAATTATATTCGTAGCCAAAACCACAATGGTATATCTTTAGTTTTGTTGCAGAATCTGCAACTGTTTGAATATGACATCAAATATTCCGTGCAAGTTGTCATAATCGACACCAGGGTTCATCGGGTCGTTGAACGACTCGGTGTCCCACACGAAAAGAAGAAGTCATAATCATACAATGTTTCAAGCGCCGACTTGATTAGAAGTAGAAGTGGTTGCCATGGTTGAATCGGTCGAACAGGTCATCATCCATCATTACGATTCACTACCGGCCTGCTATTGATGCTAGTTTTCAACTTTTTATATGAATTAATTATAGTGATTTGAAAAGGACTAAAATATGTTAAGTATAGCATCACGAAGCTGTTGAAGCTATTTACAGACAAAAACTACTTAACGTTTTCTGTTATACCCTAGGTTTCCACTACGATTTACGTAAATCGTCATCATCATGATAAATATAAATATTGCACAAAAACGTAAATATGACGTGGAACTTAAAAGTAATGTGACTAGAGCTTTACGTCCAAGATAATAAACGTCTGTGTAGTTTACAACGGTTTCCATTACGAGCATAATTACGAGTAATCACCAAAAGCCGCAACCGAAGAAAGTAGTAATGTCAAAATGGCAAATACAGATTAAATCAGCTGACTGACATTGATATCAAAGAATATAGAGGGGCAGAGAACAGAGCTTACAGTAAATAGATAAGCAAGCTTTAGAGTGCGCCTAACCAGCTATAAATGGTGGCACAACCATGAACATAACTCTCTGTCCATCTCTATTATTTCTCTCATACATTTGACGTAGTTATCTATGGAACTTCACTTCCCGTGGGGCTCGTAAGAGGCGACTGAGGGATAAACCCGATCCAAACAGCCAGGGCCTACCGTATGGTGGCGGTTAATTCACCACAAAAGCATTCCCAAGTAGGGTTGACGTCTCGTGGGCGGCCAGTTCTAAAATTAAGCCAAATCTTGCAACACGATTTTGTGTTTAACAAAACGTGTTGCGCCGACTCAAGTAATTAGGATAAGGGCAGAAAAATGACGATGATGATCTATGGAACTTCTGCTTACGCTCGACAGTACGGCGCGGGGCGATACGCGTACTCTATTAATTGTAAACGGGTCCACTACATAATGTGCATCAACTGGTAGGTATGAACTGACATTTGATGTTCCACATGGGTCTTTTATACTATCACCATGAACAAAGTCAAACCGCGTTTTAAAACTACTTTAGCGACATCTATTGTTGTCTTCGTTTACACTTGCGTTTATTCTGAGGGGCAGTGGCACTAGAGGTCGTAAATCGCGACTATTTTCGCAATTTCCCGAAATAATGTTCAGCTTATGCCAGGAGTAGTGATTTGTGGGCCGTCTCTAAAAGCACAGCCCATTAATCTTGCGGAGATATTGCTGCAGCCTCAGTTTTTCCATTCACTATCATCAGGGTTATTTATTTCAAGGTAAATGTGATTTTGGCTACATTTGCGGTGGTTAGTCGGCAGCTGAGCAGTTTTATGGAGTTAAAAGAGATTCTCTGTTTCTGATCGTTCTGCCATCTGCGTCAATTGTTTTGAAACTGTTTATTTATTTAGGTGTAATGTGAGGGAATTGAATAGAAAAGTATAGATTTTTCGTCCAGAAGACCAGTCGCTGCATTCGTGGCCGTATAGCGCTCCCGCTTGAGTTTACCACCAAGTGGGGAAGGGAACGCAACGAACGTGTGTGTGTGTGTGTGTGTGTGTCTGTGTGTGTGTGTGTGTGTGTGTGTGTGTGTGTGTGTGTGTGTGTGTGTGTGTGTGTGTGTGAGTGTGTGTGTGTCGGTAGTGTTATGCTTTGATAAAAGACACAAACAAACATCTTAAAGTAAAATCAATCTTCTTCAATTTCCTGGCTGGCTAAGGTGAAATTTTTTTAATGACTTAAAGTCAATTATTATTTTTTTCTCTAAAATATAGCTCTAACCTACCTAACCTAGGTTCCCCCTAATGGATTTCACGTGAACACCTCTCCGTCTATAATATCCCTAAGCGATACTCGATGTAAATAATCGATGAATATGGAGCAGCCAAGGTAGCTGGTAGACTCTTGGGAGTGATTACCATGTACACTTCGACATTTCGACATAGATTGACGGGTTTTGTTCTGAAATATTGTAAGCCAAGCATGGAAAAGATTTTATAAACTGCCATTGAGAATACTATTTTGTACATCTGAATGATGGGGAGTAAAAGTGCACCTGGGAGAAATAGTGAATAGAATCGCCTTATTCGGCTTGTGGTTGTCGAAAAGACCGAAACATCAAAAAATGGGGAACAGCCAATGTGGCGCAGTGGTAGTGCGACTGCCTGTGACTTTCCGCCTGCCTGGTTCCGGGTTTGATTCCCGCTGGGTCACTTACAAAGTTGATATTTATCACTTTGTGAATTTGTTCCCAGTCGGTTTAGGACATTACAGGCTAAACCACCTGATTGTCCAAAGCAAGATGGTTCTGTGCTTTGGCGGGCACGTTGCTGTCGGTCCCGGTGGCTGTGTGGATATGATTACATAAGTGGCAGTCATTACACAACTACTAGGTATATCGGAGGCCTACTAGCAGTAGACGCGTTTGAAGAACTCAGGCACGGTTCATCGGGTCGTTAGTTGACCACATGACAAGAAAATTTTTTAAGATAACACTATTTCACGATGACTAGATAGATACGTGGTAGTAAATTTTGGGTGACTGAAATATGAACCTTACATACGGTAACTCTACGTATAGCAATACCTCTATAGAGTAGCTTCTCGACTCGCCATTATGGCACACTTCATCATGGCATTGTTTACAAAACCCGTACAAAACACACAATGACCCAGAAATAACGCACAGAAACGGTGACACGACAAAATGAAGGGTCAGGTTTCCATGGGCGTCCAAATGAGGCGCCCAAAACGTTTGATGCTATACTTATTGGTATTTTAAGTCACTCACTCGTAGATCCCAGCATAAATTAATGTTGACAAAGAAAATAGCCATAAACTTTTCATAGCTCTCAAACAAACGCTTGCAAAGCATTGCTACCTAAGATTACTACTTATTCATCAATTATTCATACAAGTCTTTCACGTAGGTATTTAACCAGAAAATAGCCTAACATGGCGATATTGGCAAGAAAGATGTAGGTAGGTAAAGTTACCTACCGACGGCTAAAGAATGCAACACCGTAGCGGAATAAAATATCCAGTTTTTTATTTCAAAGCAGGGCTATTTTTCAATATGTTATTCGTTTATTTGTAAATGCCTACTTTTACCTTATATTTCGTCAATTTGAATTTTACACTGCCACACATTCCTCACACTAAAACGTAGTCTTTTGTTCATCATCAAACAATGACGTCACAAGATTCAGTTTCCCCGTTACTGTACCGTAATGAAAGCCAGTTCACCAAATGACCGAGCAAAATGGCCTCCGCCAATTTTTCTTTCTCCCTTCATTTCCCATTGTAATTAATTCAACAGAGTGTATAAGTAACGAAATACACAATATTTTTATCAGCCAAATGATTTATGAAATGTTGTTTATTGTGTACGGTACGTACTGAAATAATAAATTATTTCTTGTATTACGTCTGACTGCGTGAGTCATTAATTATTTTCTACGAATAACTAACAAAGTGAAGAGAAAAAAGTGTTTTGTTACATTTTTCCAATCCGTCGCGTAAGTTAACAAGATATAAAATAAGTTTTATTAAATCCTTGGATAGTAGATATTTTTGATTTCGAATTATTTAGATACCTATGACATTCAACACTTTTCGCGCAAGTTGTTATGTTATGACAACTCGTCCGTTGTCGTGTCATCTCTGTTATCATTTATTTATGATTTGTCCTTATGACATTTGAAATTTAAATGTTTTCGTTATTTCTCATGGCCTTTAGTTAGCCAACTTAAATGTTTTGTTTTTCATGGCCATTTCATTTTAAAGTACTTACGAGCATAAACCCAGGCAGCGTAAAGATACCCATGTGTTGACGAGATCCTCCTTTTTTTCGTAGCACGGAAACCTCAAAAAAGAGTTCGGTAAAAGCACCGTCCGTATTTTGTCAGAATTTTCCATTGTTTTTAATATTCCGCCGTTGTCACGTCGGCGAACGGTTCCTGATTTATAATAAATGTGCTCAACCACCCACGGCCTATCCGTCCCGATCAAACAACGACCACTCAGCTCACTAGATGCCGCCCACACTCTATATTGACTGTTTCACCTCAGAGTATATACCTACTATAAGCAAGCTATAGAGTGCGCATATCGGCCCGCGCCTTACTGTCAAAGCGTAAGCAGTTGCTTTCTAGATACAGATGTCAAATATATGAGAAGTCATACTGAGTAACGGAAAGGGTATAACAAGACGGAAGGAGGTCAGGTACTCGTGAAACTGAACTTTCCCATGGAACATGGTCGAAATATGAAAAAAAAATATTGTACCTCCCTTAGTAAATCAAATTAGCTGATCGGCGATTTTGTATGGGAGGTCCAAATTTCTTTTTCATATTTCGACCCATGTTTCATGAGGAAAGTTGTTCAGTTTCATGAGTACCTTGACCTCGTTTCAGCTTGTTATACCCTTTCTGTTACTCCCTGTATATTGACTGTTTTCACACATGACATGAGACTTGCGACGCGAGACGTAAGATTATATCTATCAGACAAGTGATCGGAGGATGCCATTGTTGCGACACGCGTCTGACGTGTGTAGACGGCGTTTCTTCTGTTTTATACATTCTATATGAAAACGGTTTCAAGCGTCGCGATGTCGCACGGCTCACGTCTTCGTGTCATGTCTTACGTCTCAGCTATGGAGTTAGCGGCTTATATCTCGTTCAGACAACGCCCACAGAGCTTAGAGGTCCTCGTTCTGCCGCCTACCATTAGTAAAGTTTGTCATTCTTGCCAAGTCGTCAGTGATTCACGTTCATTTTGATTACATTACATTCAGTACAGCTCATTAAATTTCATTGTAGGATTTTTTTTATTTCGCGTTTCAAATGTCTGACAGTACAAATGTCTTCAAGAAAACAGATCGGTGTACACTACAAGTTAAGATATCCACGCAATGGGGACAAGGTAATGTAATAAGTTCATTATTTATTGGCCATTTTAGGTTTGCGTTATATTTGAGAGCTGTCAAATTCATGTTAATGCTATGTGTTTCTTCGTTGTGCTACGAATCTGATGTCTTGTCAGAAAATATTCGCCTTCAGTGTGCCGTCTAGTAGGCCGACTAGTCGATGCGATCAGGCAAATGAAGTGAAAATTACATTACCAACACCAACCCCCTGGAACACGCTTAAGACAGCCCACCCAAGTGTTTGTTTTAATGTAGAGTCGACAAAACAAACACGTTGGGTAAACAGCGATTGAGCGCTACCAGTACCTACCCATCATAATACAGACTATTAGACTACAGGTAAAGTTCTTAGTACGTCGCGTAGCCGGTTAGCCCATAAAGACCCCATTACTGTACCAGCTACGCAATGTAGGTACTAAAAATTTTATCTGTAGGTTTGGAGCCTGTAGTTTGATAGTATAGGGCACTAAAGGGAGGCGTCGTATTGACGACAGAAGTAGGAATAATGTAAACGGTAACAAGTAGTTATGCTTACTTAGGTAGGTTCCTACACACAAAAATAAACCAAATCTAACAATAAAACCACAAAACATAGGAAAACATTGCGGTTTGTGACAGCGACTACGCCAATGACAACCTGTCACCGCTGCAATTGATTGATATTTTCTTTCAGCGTGGGACTTCATAAACTCAGTATAAAACCGGAAATTTATTCTGTGTGAGAACAGCCCCAAAGCAACAAAATATTCACTTACGACAAAACGTAAACCGTAAAACCTCAGGAAAGGCTTTTTCTAAGTCCCAATATTAATACTTCCGGAAACTGACCGAGGTAAAGAAATCCCTTCACACAAAGGAGACTTCTATTGAAAAACTTGGGGAAAATGGCCACATGACCGGAAGTTATTCGGCATTTGTAGCAAATATTCCGTTAAGGATTCAATGGAATTACATAATAGAATAATAAATAGGTTTTAACACCCTAACACAATGTTTGCAGTCGCAGACTGATAAGGCGGGGATCGCACAACTATTTTAGCTCTGCGTAGCGCAAGCGTTAAGCCAATATAGAGTGAAATTTTACTAGTGACCGATAGCGTAAACTCAGAACCGGCTAGTGATAAGGAACAACTTTCCCCAAGAAACATAGGTCAAAATGCAAAAAGAT
The DNA here is from genome assembly GCA_024500475.1 of Phthorimaea operculella. Taxonomy (NCBI): domain Eukaryota; kingdom Metazoa; phylum Arthropoda; class Insecta; order Lepidoptera; family Gelechiidae; genus Phthorimaea; species Phthorimaea operculella. The sequence continues at coordinate 141,895 of JANFCV010000388.1, read as the reverse complement.
TTTTGGCCCCCATACAAACTTGCCGATTAGCTGATTTCAGTTACAATGGGAGGTCCAAATTTTTTCGTATTTCGACCTATGTTCCTTCGGAAAGTTATTCCTTATCACCAGCCGGTTCTGTATTTTTGCTATCGGTCACTAGTAAAATTATTTTATGTCAAACGGTTTGACAGCCGCATCCTTCGACTGACGCGACGTTGTGCGATACGCTGCACTAGCGGATGAGTCTTGACTTTTGAATTTTCATATTCATACATAGACCCGTATGAATATGAAAATAAGGTGGAAATTCGCATTTTTCTGACGCAGGCACTACGAAGCGCTAAAATAGCGCAATAATTAGACGTTAAGCGTGGCTCGCTCCTAAGTTTTTAAAGGCAGTGTGTGGCAAAAAACGTCAAAAACAATACTAAGTTGATCACCTTCATTTTTAAACGTCACTTATATCTTCACCGCATCAATTTTCTTTTCCGAGCTGTCATTAACCTGCTTGATGTCTTTTAAAACCGCAAAATCATGTGAGTGCTTTTCTCATAATAATATATTATTCCTATTACTTTTAATATTTTTAGAAATATAAAAGGAAATCTCAAGAAAATAGTGACTAAGCAACCTCACAAAATGGTTGACTATGTTTTTAATTGGAAGGAAAGTAGGTCCATCAAGCACTGCTTCTAGAAGGCTGACAAAGGGTTTTATTTCCTGGCAATCATGCCACAGTATCAAAACAGGAACAGTAGGTAAACCATCCCATAAATATGATTTGACATAAGCATAGAAAGATAAGAAGATGAAATCTATGTCCATGTACTGTTACACATTTTGCCAGTAAGAAAACAGAAAAACTCGGGTCTATCGCGATAATACCTATTACGTTTGAATTTTCGCCATAGACCCGAATTGATAATAATAAAATTTAATACGGAACTTTGACGAAAATGAAACGTTTAAAATCTATACCTTTAGTATCCAAATAACAAGGGCGAAGAACCAGTAAATTACCAAAATGTGGGCACTTTGACGCTACGAAAAATACCTTCAAACAAAGAGGCTAATAGCTTGCGCAGATAAAGAATGGATCCGATTTGGCATCGTCATTGTTGACATCCTGCTCATATGTCATATAATTTGATATGATAGAGAGGCGAAAATCTGATAAAGAATATTATATGATTCTGAGTTAATTTGAATCCAAGAAATATGACGTTCGTGTCAACTATCTTCTAGGCACCTTGATTTCCCTTATGGTTCCAGTTAAAGGAGTAATGGTCAAATCGTCGCTGGTACTGAGTGAGCCATGTGTATAGGATATAGCCCGGCGCCGTTTCCCTAAGTGTTTGTGGTTCTACTGAGTTCTAATTTAGCTGTGATCAGGCTCAATCTATCACAAATCGAGCGCTCTATTAATTTCCTGCGTAACATCTCAGAATGGAGCCATCAATTTCGTTCATCATTTGTCAGCTCCTGACAATCTAATGATGCTACTACCTGGTTCAGAAGAAAGGGATTATAAATGGCGGTGGTTCCATAAGTGGGAGGAGAAAGCATGAACGTGTGGTGTATGTCAGATCTTAAAGTAAGGAAGCATTATCTCCGGCTGCGATTTACATTCCTTTGATTCTGTGAACCAGGTTATAGGACAAAACACTGTTCTTGTAAATACCCTTGAAATGATAAATATTGTCATAAGACAATATAGACATCAATATATTTATCAAATCAGGCTAATCATGCCGACTTTGTGGTCGAAGCTTACTTATTACATAGAATAGCATCAGTAAGTCAGTATTACCCATGTGTGTGTATGTGTGCACATGTATGCGACACGGTATGACCTGCAGTAACTACCTTATATAGAAAAGCGTTGTAATGATGTTTCTCAGTCACCGATTCAATTCCTGCCGCAATCATCATCTTCCTGCCCTTATCCCAAATGAGTTGGGGTCGACGCAACATTTTTTATTTTAATACGATGATTTGGCAATGTTTTATGACCGACCGTCTGCCTGACGTCAAACTTCTTTGGAAATGCTATTGTAGCTAGAATAACCGGCATGCGGTTGACTATTAGTCGAAAAATATTCAGCCGCGGTCATAAAATAAACCTCGTCTTTTACGGTGGCAGTATTCTTAGCCGCTACTACACTCACAGTAATAGTTCGATATTCCTACCGCAATATTAAAGTATTATTTTCGTCAATAAAATATCACACACCTAGCAAATTCAATAACATGAGTCCGTTTCACTCGTATTATATTTGTACTTAAAGTTTTATCTGAAATTTTCCTCGTGAAGCCAGCGAATGGGCTAGATTCCCACCGGATGGGAAACACCGTAAGACGATGAAAGCCAATCTAGTGAGAAAGGTCGTTTTCAATTCTGTAAAATATTGGTTTCAATGTTATAATAATTGGTTCATCTGGTCGTTGGATGACTCTGTGTCCCACTGGAAAAGAAGAAGAAGAATAAATGGTTTAAAAGGTTCATTAGGTCGTTGGACCACTCAGTGCCCAACTCGAAAGGAGAGAAAGATCACAAATATCTGGCAAACGTATGGTGTTGCACTCTTTTCTGCCTCTTGCAGTAAGTATCTCATCTCGATAGGTCAGCAAGAAGAAATTTTTAAGTAGAAATTATTATTATTAGCCTATGTTGTCTTACTGCTGGGAATAGGCCCACCCTTCCTTTTTCACCTTTCTCTATCCTCACCCTATAGGGAAGTTAAAAATCACCCAAAACATAAATGTGAAAGGCCAAGTTCGACAATATTGGAATGCTTCGCCTATAAAGAAGTGAGATCTAAATAAGTACCAAGTTCCATACACAGACCTCAGTTAAAATTGAAACCTACTTTTTAATGATATAACTTGGCAAGTTTTCACACACTTTCTTATTTATAAACCTACAAAACGCAATGAGTCAAGTATATAATTTTCTATTAAAACTTGCCAAGTTATATCATTAAAAAGTAGGTTTCAATTTTAACTGAGGTCTGTGTATGGAACTTGGTACTTATTTAGATCTCACTTTTATAGGCGAAGCATTCCAATATTGTCGAACTTGGCAGCCTTTCACATTTATGTTTTGGGTGGGATTTCATTTATTTTTGTAAGGTTTTCGGTCGGTTGCAATTTTAGGTCGGTACGACCATTGGAAGATATAAATAATTTTTTTGTATTAGTTCCTTAGGGGTATGAATTTACACCTTCATTATTTTTAGAACCGACTCACACTTGGCCATTTTCAGATTTTTCCTTTACCTTGACCTAAAGACCTACCTCCATGCCAAATTTCAAGTCAATACAACCACTGGAAGTGGTCTAGGTTTTTGATGATGAGTGAGTCAGTCAGTCAGTCAGTCAGTCAGTCAGTGAGTGTATAGTAAAAATAGCGATTTTCTGACGTCAATATCTCAAGACCTACAATAGGTACATTAATGAAATTTTGTATTTTAGATGAGTAAGTAGATCTCAACAGATACTAGAAATTTCATATGCGTAGATAAAATAGATTTTGAGTTATAGGTGGGTCGAACTTGGCCCGAAATGGTTCGTGTAATATAACCCACGGCCGGTGTGTCGCTCGAACTTGGCGGACACACTGCCGTGTGTCTAGATATGCTTGATTTGCTTTATTCATAATATTTTTATAAATATCTAAGCAGAAGAAATAACTTTGAACAACTCAACAGGAAGAAGTCGAACTAACTACCTGCTATTAATATCAAAAGATAATACATAACAAATTACAAATACATAGACAACATACCTATGTATCAAACGCATTATTTTTAACGTTGTGTGTTAAGCCATAAACAAACATTGGTATACATACAGGGTGTAAAGGACAGCTCTCCGAATACTGATACGTTATATTCAGACCATGAAATCTAACAACTTTCCATTAAAAAATATATCAAACAACAAAAAATCTTTCTTCTTCATATCTCCCAAACGGATTGGGGTCGGGTTACATACAATTTTAAGTCATATTTTCACTAAGCATATGAGCAATAGTCATAATGCATTCAAGTCATAACATCAATACTTATAACCGTTGTAGCATAAGCTACATAGTCATAATGTCAATAAGCATAAAGATAAAAAGGCATATTATTCATTGGCATAATTTTAAAAACGCATAACGATAATAACAGCGGTATACATGCATGCAAGCAAGCAAGCAACATGCAAGCAAGCAAGCAGCATGCATGCATGCAATCAAGCACAAGCAAGCATGCATACATGTCAACCTAACCCGCAGGCTATGACGGAAGGAGCCAGCTCGCTACGCTCGCTTCCGTCATGGACCTCTAATACCATAATAGCCTGCTTAACCTAGCCTAACCGATTCGGGGTGCCTAAACTCGTGCTCGCTTCGCTTGCACCCGCCCCTATTTATATACGCGTTACGCGTTTAATTCATGCCAAGAATAATTGAACATTATTCATAAAAAACTTATTCCAATAATGTCTTCCATAAAAATATTATTCTCATTGATCAATATGACAAATAGCAACTATGCGACTCAAAATTAGTCTAAAAGAAAATAGGTCAAGCGAACAGTATGACTATAAATGTTTATGACATATAACATTTATGCCAAACAAATAGTATGACAGAGAAATTTATGCGAACCGTGTTATACCAAACAATATTAGGAACTTCAACAATATGCAAAACGACGGTATCCCCTCCCAAACAGATCGGCTGCGTGCTTTTACTATGGGAAGATTTTTTTTTTACTTTGCCTGAATTTTCTTATGGAAAGTTGTTTAGTTTCATGATTAAAATGCACTCTATCAGTATTCGGAGAGCTGTCCCTAACAGCCTGTATGTATAGGTAGGTTGAAGTGCACTATAAATAACATCTAGGATCGATTTCTATAACTATACTTAGGTACGGAAGATGAATTATTATTACTCAGCTATTTATTTTATTTATTACCTGTTCTTACGTAGGTTCGTATCTAGAATATGGGTATGCAGTTACTTCCTCATAAATAAGTCGATATTTAACTGTCTAGCCGTGTGGTGCCGGCAGAGTAGAATAGCACCACCCCTTCTCTTCCCGTGGGGGTCGTAAGAGCCGACCGAGGGATTTATTCCGACCCAAGTGGATCAGGGTCCTGGAGAAGGAAAACTCCACACTTAAACCCGGAATGGGGTCTCCGTCAGGTGCGATTAACTCATATATATCGTGCGGCAGACTCCTGCAGCCGACCTGGCTCCGCACGTATCGACTCGTCGTTCCTGTGGAGTCAGCCAGGAAGGCCGAGAGGGTGGCGCAGGTCCTGGGCAGCCCTGCGTTTTCCATAATTGCGTCCCAGGCAACGCAGTGTCTGTGGAGAGGAAACTTCACCCGCGTCTCGCGGATAACAACACGGGAAGTGGCAGTGACCGGTTATAAGTCTGCACGTATGGGCGTAAGTGCGGGCGCCAGGGGTCGCTTCCGTCAGTGGGAGGGTCCATCGTAGACCCACTGATCAGTTACCGCCCGCTCCAAGTTGGGCAGCCCCCAACCAATAAGGTACTGATCCGCCCCGGTGCTGGTTTGCTCTTTTAGGGTGTAGAGAGCACCAGCCTCAACTGGACAATCGGCGCCGTTACATTGTACACCTGCGACTAACAGGCATAAAAATATTACAAACCAACCCCGCTTATCCATGCGATTTGCAACATGGAATGTCCGTACTATGAGGACAGGCCTCCCTGACACCTGTGGAGGTTCTTCTACTGACGCACAAGATCTGCGTAAAACTGCCGTAATCGACGCCGAACTACACAGACTGAACATTGCTGTTTGCGCTTTACAAGAGACCAGACTCCCTGACGAGGGTTCCTTGCGAGACACATTATACATTCTACTGGAAAGGAAAGGACAGCAGCGCTGTGCGCGAGTATAGTGTTGGCTTTGCCATACGCAACGACCTCTTAACATCTATAGAGGCTCCTTGCGGCATCTGGGAACGCATTATGTTGGTGCGATTAAATACGGACCATGGTTACGTATCACTGATTTCGCTTACGCACCAACACTATCCTCAACAGATGAAGCCAAAACACAGTTTTATGACCAGCTCGACCAGACTCTACGCGGGTTAAAACCATCTGACCGCTTATATATTCTGGGCGACTTTAACGCTAGGTCGGACAGGACAACATTGCTTGGCCAGATTGTATAGGTAACCACGGTATAGGAAGCTTAATGAAAACGGCCAACGTTTATTAGAGCTATGCTCTAAACACCTACTGTGTGTTACCAATACCTACTTTAAAGGCAAATCAACTCGCAAAGTGTCCTGGAAACATCCTCGTTCTGGACACTGGCATCAACGGACCTTATCCTTACTAAAAGAAAAATCTCCGCGAGACCCTGCACACGCGATCATTTCACAGCGCTGATTGTGACACAGACCACTCCTGGTGGCATCACAAGTTGCTATAGCTCACAAAGATCCACTCATCCAAATTGCCTGGTAGGAAGAAGCTCGATCTTCCAAAACCAGAGACGATGAGGTGGTCCAAAAGTATGAAGAGTTGGTACGCGACGAAGTTGCCACCTGGGATGTAGACGCTCCGATAGAGGAGGAATGGGGCAAAGTAAAGAAGCTACTTACAGAAGTAGCCGGTACGGCTTTCGGTCATCAGAAAGCCAAAACCAGGACTGGTTCGCTGAAAATCTCGAACACATTACACCTCTGCTCGAGTCCAAACGACAAGCTGCGCTAAAACATCGCCTTAACCCATCCGAAAAGACGCGTATCGACCTATCGAATGCAAAATCAGCTTTACAACGCACATCACGGTACTTCGCAAATGCATACTGGACCGAGCTTTGTCAAAGCATTCAATCATGCGCTGATATGGGAAACTTTGGTGGTGTTTACGCTGGGATTAAAAGGCCCTTGGTCCTTTTCCTTAAAAACAGCCCCCTTAAAGAAGCGGACGGCACTGTTATTACGGATGCTCAACGCCAACTCGAACGATGGGTAGAACATTATGTTGGTCTCTACTTAGAACCAGTGAACATAATGCCAGAAGCTGCAGATTGCATGCCAAAACTAGCTACCTGGACTGAGTTAGATGATCTTCCTACCATAAGGGAGTACCACAAGGCTGTAAAGCAGCTTAAAATTGGAAAATCACCTGGAAACGATGGTACCCACGCCGAAATTATCAGGCTCAAGTGCATATTACCCATCCTGCACAATCTGTTGTGTAAATGTTGGGAAGCGGGATATATACCACAGGATATGCGCGATGCTAACATCATTACCCTATACAAAGGCAAAGGTGACCGCGGTGACTGTAACTGTTATCGTGGAATATCCCTTTAAGTATAGTAGGTAAATTATTTGCTCGGTTAGTCTTAATAAGACTCCAGAAACTTGCTGATCGTGTATATCCCGAATCGCAATGTGGATTCCGCGCCCAACGTTCCACAACAGATATGATCTTTACACTTCGCCAACTGCAGGAAAAGTGTAGAGAGCAGAAAACACCTCTGTTTGTGGCGTTCGTCGACCTTAACAAAGCCTTCGACACCATGAGCAGGGAAGGACTCTATACTGCACTTTTAAACATCGGGTGCCCTCCAAAACTTCTAAGCCTCATTAAATCCTTCCACGAGGACATGAAAGGATCTGTTGTTTTTAACGGCAATACATCTGAGCCGTTCGAAATGCGTAGAGGTGTTCGCCAAGGCTGCGTGTTGGCTCCTACCCTGTTTGGTATTTTCTTCTCATTGCTTTTTAAAGTTGCTTTCGGCGATGACCAACAGGGTATACACCTGCACACTAGGGCTGACGGGAAGCTGTACAATATCTCGCTTCTTAAGTCAAAGCGTAACCGCGATGACTTATTCGTCGATAGTCTTTTGTTCGCTGACGATGCAGCCTTCGTTGCTAATTCTCAAAGTGAGCTTCAAGACATTCTTGATAAGTTTTCCCACGCGTGTTCTCTGTTCTCAATGTCCATTAATACCAAAAAAACAGTAGTGCTAGCTCAAGGTGGAGAAACACCACGTATTTTGCTCGGTGGCGTTCCCTTGAACATAGTTGACAAGTTTTGCTACTTGGGGTCGACTGTGTCGAACAATCTCACCCTCGATGCTGAGATCAATACTCGTATCGGCAAAGCGGCGACCATGTTCGGCAGGCTCAGTACAAGAGTATGGAATAATAAACACCTGACCACAAAACCAAGATAATTGTTTACCAAACTTGCGTTCTAAGCATACTCTTGTATGGAGCTGAAACCTGGACTTCGTACGCAAAACAAGAACGTCGACTCAACACATTTCATATGCGCTGCGTAAGAAACATCTTGCATATAACTTGGCAGGACAGAGTCACAAACGAGCGAGTTCTAGAAATTGCACAGCTGTTCTTTACCGCTTTGCTTAAGCAAAGACGATTGCGGTGGCTAGGCATGTGTACCGCATGGAACCTTCGCGTCTACCGCGGCGTGTCCTACTTGGCGCCGTTGCTATCGCCAAAGAGGAGTTGGAAGACCGATGCTACGTTTCAAAGATTGCGCCAAACGGGACATGGCTGCGTTTGACATCGACCATCAAAGCTGGGAGAAGCTTGCTGAGAATAGGGATGTATGGCGAAAGCGTGTGTTTGATGGGCGTAAAGCTCACGATGATGCCTGGTTCGCTGGTCTCGCAAACAAAAGGCAAAAACGACACCTAAACATGCATGTGCCAGTCTCTAATTCCACCTTCGTTTGTAGAGCGTGCGGAAAGTCATGCCGCTCCCGTATCGGCTTATACAGCCATGAAAAATCTTGCCTCAGACACTGAATAAATCGTCTGTCACAGACGTATGAGGCCAATGATGATTTAACTGTCATATCATAATTTGGCTAATAGGTATCAAAGAATACCAAAGACCCTGCTACTTCTTAGTGTGAAGGTAGACACGACGACCGAAATTACGCGATATTCTGTTATTATGAATATTTAATAATTATGAAATATTCTGTTCCGTCAGTTTTCAGCGTTTTCGGTTGGGATGACACACTATAGGTACCTCAGCGCCGAAATTTTGTACAAATCACGCCGAATTACTTCAGACCGAAATTCCGCGGCGTAATTTCGGCAACAGAATTTCGGCTGAAGTGGGTCATCCGTAATATAACATTGCTGGCGTAATTGCGCCGAATTCCGTCCGTAATTTTGGTCGTAATGTGTCGAGGCACTTTTATTGAACCGACTTCAAAGTGAAAACACTCTTCCTGAAACTTGTGAACTGTTATTGATAAATGTAAAATAAGGTTATCGGTTAGGATTTAAACTAAATGCATAAACGAACGTTACGTGTGTTTCTCGCCTCATACAATCATTACACTGCACACTCAGAAAACAGCAGTGACTGAAAAGTAACAAGCGTAACTGAAATAAGTTGAAATAACTCTATTTCTAAACGTACAAGTTTATTTCACCGTGCTAACAATTTATCATCCCTATTATTAAACCAGCCCAGGATGAATGAGTGTACATACTGTGGTTTATATTGCACTTTACTGGAACGAGTTACGGCGTACATTCCTATAGCAAATAATGTTGGAACAGAGGCTGCTTTCCAGTTATTTAACGCTGAAAATCACGTATCAGCGAACATAAAGTGTTTGCAAAACTTTCAAGTCGTTTCAAAATTTAAGTGGGTGTGTGATTGATTAAGATCATTATTACCTATACAGTGTGTTATCAGCAATAGGGAATTTATTTAAATTGATGATTCTAGGCACCTATATGAACATCTTTTACTATGCGGCTATCTGTGAAATCACGCGAACAAAATCAGCTGTTCCATACATTTTCCCGAGGTAGAGTATTGGGGTTTTCTATGGATGGAACAGCATTTTTTTCGTGATTTCCCACATGGCCCAGAGTAAATGGTGTTCATATATTTGCCTAGAATCACCAGTTTGAATAAATGCCCGCTTGCCGGTAACTCGTCACTGTAAATAAGGTAAAATGCAATTAGTGACTATAATGCTGTAGGAACCTGAGAGTAAATTGATAATACGTAGGTGGATTGTAAGATAATCCTAAACAAAGTTTTTGAGGCGTCATTTATTTCTTACATAGTATCAGTAATTCAGTATATTTAGTTTACAGATAATCCATATTCTATATACTCGTTGACTTAAAGAAAAATCTTGAAATGGCAACATTCTTGCATGTGTCTCTCTCATTATCCATTATATTATAAGAGGGATGTGAACAATGTCGCCAATTCGGGTCGCTTTCTTTTTAGTAATCGTATTATGTTTTAAAATTAAGTCGATGGCAAGAATTTTATGGTGCACAATAAATTCGCGCTCCCGCTGCTGCAGATAAAATGCACTCAACACTGGCGCGTGACGTCATAAAGTCGCTTGACATTGCTATAGAAAATATCTAGGAAGTAAGATATACAGGGAGTAACAGAAAGGGTATAACAAGCCTAAAGGAGGTCCAGGTACTCATGAAACCGAACAAATTTCCCATGGAACATGCTAGCAAATTGATGTACTATGGGAGGTTCAAATTTTTCATATTTCGACCCATGTTCCATGGGGAAAGTTGTTCAGTTTCATAAGTACCTCCTTTCGGCTTGTTATATACCCTTTTCGTTACTCCCGATAAAATCACGTTTGAGCTATTATCGCTTATTACGATACACAAGCTAGAATTGTGTTGATGCTATTCTTATCCGGCATCACATGTCACTTGGCCGGTATTCACTGTCAAATCCTCATCTCTCTTTTTGTGTGGGACCCCGCGTCGTTCAACGACCCGATGAACCCTGTTGTCAGAGTTTTTCAACCGCCTACTGCAAGTAGCAGGCCTATGACATGGTTGTGTAACGACCACCATCATAGACGGCAACCGGGACTGACGGCTTACGAGCCCATCCGAAGCACGGAACCATCTTACTTTTCGGACAATCAGGTGGTTCAGCCTGCAATGTCCTATCCAGACTGAATTGAATTCACAAAGTGATAAAATTTATCACTTTGTGAATTTGTTCCCAGTGGGTTTCCCGGTGGGTTCACTCATAAAGTCGATATTTAATATTTAATTTCGACTTTATGAGTGAACCCACCGGGAATTGAACCCGGAACCTTCTGCGTGGCAGGCAGTCATACTAACCACTGCGCCACATCGGTTGTCCTCAATAAAACGTGACATACCTACATTGTAAGTTGGCTGAAACAGACCCTCTACGATTTATTTATTCATTCTTTTGCTGGTTTTATATGGTTACACGTTATATGCTGTGTTTTGTTACAATAAATTAATACATGCAAAATACATAGGTATTCGGCAACAAATTTCGTGTCAAATCGCTCCCAAACCGCAAGTTTGTACCTGCCTTGCTAAGTGAAATAACTAAGTTGAAATTTAGTTTGTCAAACTCAGTGTTATTTAATATTACGAAATTAAAGTTTAAACAATATTAAGATACCAGAACTTTTAACTATTTCGAAATTCGTTGAAGATAGCGGAATTGACTCTATCTTCTTAACTCAAAAGGGATTTGCAGCGTACAGTACATGTTATTTACGTAATGCTATGTTTTATATATTTATCTATGTTAATCATTATAAAAGAGACACAGCGTTTCTAAATTATCATTTCAAAGGCATAAGATAAGTGGGTACTATCGCCAAATCCACTTTTCCATTTAAGGGACCAACTTGTACTGGTTAGGTAGACTTTCTAAGTTAAAAAATTTACAAAGCGCTTCACCAATTTTTAAATAAATCTTTTTAAGCTCTTCCTAACAAAGAATCCGACGGATTTGCTGTAAAAATAAATAATACCTTACAACGAAACCTCCTGCTTGTTTCACTAAGCTAGCAGAATGCTGTTACACAAATATTTAATCTAACGAACGTGGAGGCAGCATTCTGACTTACTACGTAAATAAGCAGCTTACATTTTGCTGCATAAAACAGGTGTCTCGTTCGAAATACAAAATCTAGCTCTAAATGTTGCAGACAGAGATAACATTTTGTGAATTCAAAATTAGAATTCTGTTATAATTTTTGCTTTCGTTTAAGGTTCGCCCTCAACAGTGGTATGTAGAATTTCACATTGTTTGAATATGACATCAAATATATTCGGGTTGTCAAATCCGATATAGCTAAAAATATCTGCGGACGACAGATAAAAAAACGCACGCACAAAAAGTTTTTAATTTTTCATCTCGTTTAAGGTTTGCCTGCAATTCAGTTCAATTTCTTGCTTTGTGTATTTAGAATTTCACATTGATTGAATATGACATCAAATATTTTCGTCAAGGGGTGTCATATTCCATACAATAGGTTTATAAAATGCCTTGAATGAGATTCACGCCAAGTTTAGTTCGTTTTGACTATTTTCGACGCAAAAAGGCTTCGTTTATTTGCCCGAAAAAGTTTATCCAAACAGTTTTTTTTTGCCATTCTGACATCACACACCGCTTCACCAGACAGGCACGTCCACGCCCTTATATTTGAGGATATAAATAGAAACGGAAATGCTTCGACAAATAGGAAAGAGGAAACAGCCTATATTACGATAAGCATAAAAATGCTTTACAACCACCGTTTCGGAACAAAGAACGGACGCGTCCTTTGTACCGTCTTTTATCCGGGTGATCAAATCATAAAAAAATGTATCGCGAAGTTAAGTGGAAGCGGGAATGGACAGTAGGTATTTGTTCATAACAGTCGGTTTAATATTGTCCTTACCGCCTTGATAAAAATCTGTTGTGTGGTTTTTGAGTCAATTAGTAGGTAGGTACAAACAAATGCTCCTTCTGAAAGGGAATTCAACTGATAATACTTATCTAGTAATTAATAGTTTGTAATAGTTTATTGCCCTGGGCCCTACAAGAGAGAGTTTGTCTTTATTTACAAAGTTCCATTTATATCTACTTGGATTTGGAAGTGGATAATTTTAGTTTAAAACGACTGTACTCTTAACAAATCACACCATATCTCTATTGTGACCGGGCATGACATTTGGGTGCATTTTCGAGCTGAAATCTGAACTTACTGCACCATTATATATCTACTGTGACCCGGGTATGGTATTTGGGTGTTTTTTCTGGGCGTGACCGCGACCAGCATTCTAAACCGCTATTTCGGTAAGACCCACATTTGGGACGGTCGTAAACCTTTCTCAGGGTTTATCGTGGGTTTATCTGGGTTCAAATGAACTTCCCTTTTTTAATTTTGAAATTTCCGGTACGGACTTTTTTGTTTATATTAATGTCTTCTTTGTCTGGCGTTTCGTAACAAAAACAAGTGTAGAATAGCAAAACCTTTGTATATTTATTTTATGATGGGTATGTTATTATACACATTATAAACAAAAGCAAAGTCGGTGCAAAGCAACCCTTTAAAGTTTGCAAACAACAAAACGATTGCGCGTTTTAGAAAACTGCAGCGACATCTATTGTCGAATTCTCGCGATGTTTGTTTGTACGCGATAATAATATTCTTCTTCTTTTCTTCGAGTGGAACATATACTAATATAATAATATTAGTAGGTATTCCCCTGTTGGCAATCAGTTTACTCTATATAGGGTGAAATTTTACTAGTGACCGATAGCAAAGACTCAGAACCGGCTGGTGAGGAACAACTTTCCCAAGGAACATAGGTCGAAATAAGAAAAAGTTGTTCCTTATCACCAGCCGGTTCTGAGTCTTGCTATCGGTCACTAGTAAAATTTCACCCCATATTTTATTTCGCGTATTGTTCGCAGAAGTAGCCTTTTTATGCCTTCCTTCCGATAGTCACCTCCACTGCGTTCTAGATAATTATACCAACACTCTGTATGTATACTACACCGAATCAAAAAACTCTACAATCCAAATCTTTTGGGGTCGGCGCAACATGTTTGTTAGAGCACAAAATCCTGTAAAAAAAGGTTTTTTTTATGACTGGCCGCCTGCCTGACGTCAACCCTCTTTGGTAATACTATTATAGGTTGTATTACCGCCACCATGCGGTTGAACGTAGTCGACAGTTGTTCAGGCCAAAAACTCTACGTCGCCCTTTACGAAACACCCTGAGTGGACTAGGGTAGCGAAGTTCTTAGCCGCTACTCTCGAATTTCAGATTGTCTGAGTCATATGAAATCAAAATTGTCCATGTTCAATAATAAAAAATCGTAATGGAACTTTCTGTAGATTAAAATTATAAGGCACAGCGGATGTACACAGGTTGGTAGATAGTTATAGATAAACATTTAAAAATTACTATCTATCTGAGGGATAAAGAGGTTTTAAAAGTTAACCCAAAGCCATTTTACGTTTTTTGTAGCTCTTAAATCCAACCTGCTCTGATACAAGGCAACAGTCTGAACTGAGATCAAAACAAGGCTTCAGTCTGAAAGCAAAGTTTACTGGAGCTTAGTGAATCCTTTCCGTTTCACCCGGATAACGTTTGTACCGCTTTCCTCGCTGTGTGTTCCTTTTATCTTTCCTTTCATCCGTATTGTAGCTTTTGTCAGCTAGTTCCGTGATATTTCGCGCTCAGTTGCCGAAATATCATGTTCTAGGGATGTGGAAAAAGTAATTGGTTATCAAAATTACCGATCTTTTTGAAACAAGAACGAAATTTCATGACCCATCATGCAATTTTAATAAATTGATTTGTAGAAAGCTCCGAGAGCAAAAGTTCGATTCCTTTGCCATTTATATTTTCACCAAGGAATCAATTCGGGTAATTAAGTTACATCAATAAAAATACACGAAATCTTGTTTTTAGGTCACATGATTTTGCTAAGTTTTGCGTACAGTCAAGTAAATCAATATTTTAAAAACGATGAGTCTATGGATAAAATAAATTTATTCTTGATCAAATTTTAACAGTCTCAATATAATCGGTTGTTTAGAAATCGATTTTTGTTACTAAAGTCACATCCCTATCATATACTTTTCGTTTTTCCAGATTGCTGCGGATATGGTTTTGTTTCATTCTGCTACGGATTTGGTCGTTACTGTGTCGTAGAATTAGATTTATCGGAAATGAATCGAGGATAATGCCGTGTAGTGCTGGTTCAGAATAGCATCCATTTGTTTCCCGCGGGTATCGTAAAAGGCTACTGAGGGACTCGAAGGCTTCATTTGACAGGCTGACAAACTGTCACCATACAGGGGTGACAGACGTTAGGGGGGGAGGTATCCAAGATGTCAGCGGGTAGCGGAAGTGGAAGGAACAAAGGTGCATCCACGCTGCGTGTCATATTAAAATGATTAATGTGTGTATGTATGTATGAGTACATAACAACTTCTTGTCTTTGATTGTAAAACCAGTATTTTACTTATCGTCTAGTTTGTCGCAATAGTCCACAGCTGGAAAAAGGGTAACTAGTCCTAGTTCTTCTGTGTTGGCTTCGAGTAGAGGAATGACTTTTAAAGTGGAACTATTCCACTACATTTGCATTAACACGTACAATTTGCATTAACGCATACATTTTTGGTGTGATTTTTGTAAAATTAGTAACTTGACCTTTCCATGTGTATTGATATACATATTTACCTAGTTGAAGTTATATTGCCACTACAGTCTGTAATTAAATGAAACAAATGTTCTTTATTTTGTGTAAATTACGGGCCATTTTGTAACAAACAGTCGAACTGACACGCGAAAATGTCACGCTAACAACCCTTTTTAAAAAAGCACTGGTGACACAAAATAGAGAGTTTACAGAAGGATCACTAGACCCTGATTTGGATTTTCGCAATCGTTACTTGTTACATACCTAGCCAGATTTGCTAGATTCAATACGAAGAAATTCAATATTCAGCTCTAAATCTGATACAAGAACGACTCTGATCCAACTTTTATCCGAGAAATGTAGAGTTAGTGTAGTGGCAACCATCTTCTTAAGTACCTTGAGTTTATCCGAGATTCCACTTTATTTCAGTAATCGTCAGTACGCGTCAAAATCGTTGCTAGTACAGAGTGAGCCATCTATTAAAGCGCCCCGTGCGCCGTCTTCCTAATTTGTGCTGGTCACAAATAGTCACAATGGAGGATATAACTTCTTAGTTTTACTAAAGCACATTACCCGAAGGATCAACTAACTGACAAAAGGAACAAATGACTGGTTTTCTTAGAATTCGTATGAAAACCGAAAATGTATAATAGTAGGTCTCTTAAATGGATAGGTTGATGTGCTGACTCCAGTAAAACCATTCCCTTTTTTTTTAAACAACAATATACAAAGTATGAGACTAAGGACCAAAAACTTTGCAGTCGTGATCAAACCATGAATCTAACCTACTTTTTTCAAGGCGGATATGTTGGTAAACGAGAAAAAAAACAATTTCCCGATCTGTCTGACTAACTTTCTGCAGAAGCTCCAAAAATAAATTGTTTCTCCTACACCCGGCATATAAATTAAATTTATATAAAAACAAGATGCAATAAAGATGACATGGCTATAGTTTAATAACATATGTTTGATCTTACTGCACTGTGCACTTATGTTGCGGTTTTCCTTGATACAAAACCGTAAACATCATGTCATGATAAATCATTCATATGGCGTACTATAAAAATAGATCTCCCTCCATTGATAGACACCTGTACGCAACGTCAATGGGTCATCATCTTTTGTCTATAGTTTATACAATTATGCGATAATTGTTTCCTCTACCTACTCGTAATAGCCTGGCGAATATGATAACTGGTTTTATAACTTGAACAAGACTTGAACACAAATACGTATGTATATTGCCAGCAAATCCATCTACAAAAAGGAATCAACTTATAGGTAACTATTTAGGTTTATATTTTTATCTTAAATTGATAGGGTAGGTGGATTTGCTGACGATGTACCTACATAACAGCCTCGGAATTCAAATTATGTATGGGATATGACAAATGTATGACAATGGATAACAAGCAAAGCAAATGTATGACAGCGGCCGCAATTAGATCGCGCGCGTTCTATAAATGCCGCGAGAATAAATTATACATATATACATCTATCGCGCCTATATCCCTTGCGGGGTAGGCAGAGCGTAAACGGCATTTTACACCATATCTGACGAAAAATTTAGAGTCATTCAGTAGATTATGTCGTTTAAGATTGCAATACACATCAACTCGCAAATTCCATAGCTGCTTCTCACGACACCCACGGGAAAGTTATGGGGTGATGCTTCTCTAGTATAGCTTTTCGTATTCTGGCACAATAATATCAATTACTTTCACAGGTTTGTCCTGACATTTATAGATACCGCGATAAAATAAAAAATATACGAATACCCCGTATCTAGGAAAGCGTATGAAATTCCTTCAACACTCATAACTTCGCTCCAATGGCTTTGAGCTCCCCGGGGAGAATATTTTCTCACTACATCGTCGAAAGCCAAATTGAACTGAGAATCAATTTGTTTTCCCGAATTCCCAAAAAGAAGATGTACCTATCAACGTTTTTAGAGCACAACATCAGAAAAAGTTTCACAACCATGTTCCTATTTTCCAAGTTTTTTTAAATGTCCAGAATTATCAAACTGCATTGGATAGATATATTTTTATTTATTCTTCTCATGATGGTTACAGTCAATCCTGTCATCACGTTTTGGTTTGACATTGAATTCTGGGACATCCTGTTTAAGATTTTTTGAGTTCTAAAGATAATAGTTTCTTTCTTTTTGTCTTGCTTCAGACTCTAGTATTGAAATAATACATCTTGTATTATTTTAAAATCTTATATTGCACTTTATTGAAGTCGAACAGATATCTCAATGGCAGAACACATCTATGTATGAATTCTAACACACCTATGTATGAATTCCAACGGGGTGGGTTTCGCATTGCACAAAGGCAGAAAATCTTCACTACCGCTGTGAAAAATCGTATGAAACAGGACACGATTGAGATATCTAAAGGTTACTACTAGATTTAAACGAACGAGAAATAGAGTAAAAAGCAATGGCGCAGTGACGCAGTGGTAGTGACTGCCTGTAACGCAAAGGTTCCAGGTTTGTGCATCGATGCGATGGGGCAATCACAAAGCTGATATATTATCACTTTGTTCCAGTGAATTTGTTCTTCTTCTGGCTAGAACATTATACGCGCCTATACAGACGGCTCACCAGTACTAGGAACGATTTAACTGGATATAATTGGAATCTCAAGGTAACTAAGAAGGTGGTTGACACGAACGTCATATTTCTTGTATCTAAAATCGGCTCAGAATCGTATGACGTTCTTTGACAGATTTTGCTGTATTGATGTTTTTTACTTTGAGACTGTTGTAGCAACCCTGGCTGTGTAACAAGTGCCAATCGCGAAAATCGGAAATAGGGCCGAGCAAACCTTCTGTAGGTAACTCTCTATTTTGTGATTGCAGGCTGAACTACCTGATTGTTCGAAAATAAGGTTCCAAACTTCAGAGGGTACATTGAGCCGTCGGTCTCGATTACTGTCTATGATTATTTAGATAGCGGCAGTCATTTCATTACAAAACCATGTCAGAGGCCCGCTACTTGTAGTAGGCGGTTGAATAACTCTGACCTCAGGGTTCAAAGGCTCGTTCAACGTCAATTTCACAATAAAAATACTTAGTAGCAAGCATCTTGAAAACAACGGAACTGGTTTTGATGAAGACTGAAGTCATCTAAACACCAATACCCAATTTCAAAAGTGAACAAAAATGTACAAAAATTATCCTATCCCAGACATATTATATTGCAAATAAAATATCACAAAATCTCAACAATATATTTTGTCTGCGTGTACATCCTGCCAGGATTTGCCGAGTGACAATCAAGTAGATTTATGAAGACTAGAAACATGAGCTGCGAAAGCCGGTTTGTTACTAGAAGGAATAATCGTCAGCAAATCCACCTACCCATTCAAGAAATCAACTTATACTGTGTTTTTTTGTATTTGTATGAAAAACTACAAGTGATGTGTTAAAAACAAAAACCCGACTGCGGTCATTTGAAAGTAATATTCAGCTGTAAAGATTCGCCATCTTGAATCAAAAATTTTTAATATAGCCAGTGTCACTTGCGCAGCAGTGCTGCTGAGACGAATCTAACCACATCTCATATGTCAAAATCCGACTATCCGTTTGGGCTGTAGCCCGTCAAAACAATTTTCTTGACCACATACATACATACATACTCTCGAAAACATAACCCTCTCTTCTGAGGCAGTCGGGTAATTATAATTTGTTCCCTGAATGGGTAAGTTGTTGCTGGCTATACAATGAAGCCTTATTTCTATGCTGAAGTATCCACGGTCAGGTTAACGAGGTACTTGTTTAGTACCTGGATTTCAACCTCAGCACTTAAAGGTCAACTTATGACCGTTTGTTTACAGTAACTGTATGAAGATCCGGTACCATGTTGATTGATGAACGGAAAGAAGAGGTTGATGATACTCGTAGGTGTTTTCAAGAGTATCTATCTACATGTAGGTATGTATGTAATGCAATAAAATAATTCCGGTAGCGTCCTAGTATTATCTGAATCCTGAAAACATCGCATGGAAAACTAAACCACAGATGCATTGATTCTTTCCATATCAGTCCCAGTTGTTCCAGTTGCAGATCGAAAACTATTAGGTACTGAGTATAAATCAGTGGTTGAACCTTAGGAAGAACTGTAGATTCTATAAAGATGGCAACTTGCGCGAAAAAACGTTTGATATCCAGTTTAATTTAAACAGTAGTTTCTTTATTGTGTATCTATATGACATACAGACAGAAGTATAAATCCGTTAATTTCACATATTAAATACTATACATAATTATAATTTTTCAATTAATGATTAAAAGTTGAGTTAATAAAAAATTTAGGTCAGGAAAAGGTATCGACATCGTATCAAATTTCATAAAAAACTTTATTAGGTACTACAGTTTCCGTACCGTTGCATACACACAATAAAATCAGTTGCAAACAAGCCCATCGAAATAAACCGTGCATTTCTCATTTCTATGCAAATTCCATGGGAGTAAAGTAGTTATTTAACTCCCTGTGCGTGCTGATTGCGCCGATTGCGAAACAAAGAATCGAACATGTTATAGACTGCAGTGTTTAATGAGCTATTATAAAACAGCAAGAAGATAGTCTATTGATAGATCTATTAGGATTAAAGGTAGATACTATCGGTAACGTGTTAAGGAAAACGGAAACCTTTATACAACTGTCATTAGGCAGAAAAATTTTGCAAGTGGCTGTCTCAATAATAGTAACACAATTTAACTATTAAGGTCTTTGTCTCATACTTATTATAATAATTTAAAAGAACGACACTATCCAAAATAAAAATACTCCTACATAATATAACCTAAGTATAACAGAACTATACCACAATAATCAGAAGATTTATAATGTCAAACCTTTTACATACCCAGTAGTGTGTTGTGTTTGAAGTAACATGCATTAGATTCAATCGCAGAATTTCAGATTGCATGAGATGTGACAACTTGCTCGGAATATATTTGATGTCATATTTAAACGATCCAAATGCCACAACAAGGCCCCAACAAGATGGTGATAAACATTGTGGTAACAAGTAGATGGTGTTAAAAAAACAAAAAACCTGACTGCGGTAATTTTGAAGTTGTATTTTGCTGTAAAAATTCACAATCATGAATCTATAATTTTTTAATATAGCCAGTGTCACTTGCACTGCTGAGACGAATCTAACGACACATCATATGTCAAAATTTAAGTATCCGTTTGAGCTGTAGCCCGTGAAAAAGAATTTTCTTGTGCACATACATACATACATACTCTCGAAAAACATAACCCTCCTTCTGAGGCAGTCGGGTAAAAAGATGGAAGGCACACGAGCACTAGACAGCGTGGCTCGACTACCATTATTTTAAATTTTATTTTTGCGAGGCAGTAAGTCACACAGTGGGCATGCTCATGTTTTATACATGAACATTTTTGCTTAGTGGCTGAAATAGGCATTACAGGCCAAAGTAGTGCCAAATCTCTCGAGGTTTCACTCCATTTATTCAGACCATGACACAGAAAAGTCTTTTGTCCTGCACCATTTGGAATACTACTTAATCGTAGTGCGCGTGGATATCCCGTAGAATAGGTATTATCGCAACCTCCATTTAAGGGACCAACTTAAACTGTTTTTTCATACAAATACTTAGAAAACAGTATAAGTTGTTACCTTCGATGGATAGCTTTATGTGCTGGAGAATACAATACCCAAAGTATCAAAGTATTGACATTTTGCGAACCATTTCTGTGGCCTGAGAAGTCCCGAAAGAGATTCCTCACCTTACTTACACCCACAACAATCCACTACTGAAAATGGGCCTCTTCCGTATCGGGGCAAATAGCCATAGGTACTAACCACGCTTGGCAGGCGGATTGGCGAGTGCAGTGAAATGTTTAAGTAATACACAGGGTACGCTGCTGCCCATTCCTGGATTATCCTCAGCCTCTTTTTCGACACCCATGGGTAGAAATGGGGTGCCTATGCTTAACCGGCATCACATGGCAAGATGATCAACACCTGAATAATTAATGTTGTAAAACTCAAGTAGTAATGACATATAATGGCGAAATTGCCCGACTAGATTACACCCATGTTATACAGGTTACCCACGCTCCTTCAGGCCGAAATTACTTCTCGTTTGATGTAGGTGTGGAATTGCGGTTTGGCGTTACATGAAACATTGTTCTTATACAGGAGTAATAAAAGAAGACAAGCCGAAAGGAGGTGAAGGCACTCATGAAACTGAACAACTTTCCCCATGGAAAATATGTCGAAATCCGAAAAAAATTGTACCTCCCATACAAACCCGCCGATCAGCTGATCGATTTACTATGGAGGTCCATATTTTTCATATTTAGAGCCATGTTCCCATGGGAAAGTGGTTCAGTGTCATTAGTAAGTACCTTGACCCTTTCGGCTTGTTATACCCTTTCCGTTACTCCCGGTATAACGGGCAAAGTTAAGGGCTAAATATTACGCCATTTTGGCGAAAAAATGTTCATTGTTAAAACTCTGTTTTGTGACTTTATCTTGGCACTAGCAATAAAGATCTGCCGAGTTCTAGAAGAAAATTGGCGACTAACGCCTTCCCAGGGTACCTAAAGTGGAATACTAAGAGCCCGGATAAGCTATAGAGATACAGAAGTAGCTCGAAAAATCCTCATTGCTAGTACCAAGATATTAGTAACAAAACACAGTTTCAACAATGTACATGTTTTTCCTCAAAAAAGAGCACTTTACCCGTACTATAAGGCTACACGGTTGTGCTGTGGATCTGAAGGTTCGATTTTTTGGCAAATCGTCAAATTCCTCGGCAAACGTTGCGTTGGACACCTTCTGGTCAGATAGCTCGATGACTTCATATAGGCAGCAGGTAGCGAATGAACAAGAGATTCTGCTCAATTATAGCTTACCCTTCACAAGTCTACATGCTATAGGCTGATGATGTGATGAGATGACATAAGTAATTGATTGATCATAAAAGGAAATGAATACGTTTGTTCGACAGTACATAGTTTTCGTAAAATTTGAACTCTCTTACTATACGGTTTATGAGATACAGCCCGGTGATAGACGAACAGAAAGACAGAGTCTTTGTAATAAAGTTCCATTTTCACCATTTGGATCCGGCACCTTGAAAATATATCTACCGGTATTTTCCGTTTGAGTTTGAATATCGAAATGGTTTAAGATCAGTTGCCAATCAGCATGATTTATCTGCACAATTTAGGGGAAGGGAAATTATTCTTCGTCGCTACGCTGTTCCCTTTTAAATATTTATGTTGTAGGTAAGTAACCATTTTATCTGCTTGAGCTCTCTGTAAAAATAAATTTTGATCAATATTGTGGGATTTCAAATAAAGCACACAGTAACGAAAACACGGTTGTCATAGCTCGATTCTAATCCGATACAGCATAGAAAATGTATCAAAATAATCGTAGAAAAATAAAAAATCCGCTGACGTGACATGTTTTTAATGGAAATTACTTTTCACACTCTATTTGATATCTCGCCAGGAGTTGGGGCGAAACTAGGCGAAAGGCCTGCGGAATTAATTTCCATACAAAACAAGAAAGCTGTAGTTTTTCTGAAGGCCTATACCTATCTAAACATAATACGTAAAAACAACACATGCGTTGCCGATTTTATGGGATTTGGAATTGTTTAAATATGACAGGATATATATGATATCAAATATATACTGCGCGCGTTGTAAAATTTTCATAAATATTCCGCAATTTAACAACACAGCAGATAGGCATTTAAGAACGGTAGTTCTTTTCTTAATCTGTTTTTTTTTAGATGATAGATGACATATTTGTTTTCTCTTGTGAGATACTGCGTTTATAAACGACTTGATGACCCGATGGCAATTTTAAAGTATTCCTATAAGACTTAGTGATTAATCTTATCATCTTTGTGTCTATTATTAATTCCCAACTATCAAACTTAAACTTAAGTTTTAAATGGCTCCGTGTTACAATCTTCACCTCAACGTTAAATCCCCCAGCACACCCTTAAGGCCAAGTTCATTATAAGTCGTCTCAAGTTAGTCAACAGACTTGGCTGTAATTTATCAAACGTCAAGTAACCCAGTTACGATATTTTTAATCAAAAAGAAACAAGTAAATAAATATTTAAACGTAATTTACACAAAAAATATTAGTGTTGTAAAAAGGATAAAAAATATTAAATTTTGAGAAAAGTACAAACAAAAAACGCATCAAAACAGTAAAACATTTGCAGTAGGTAGTAGTACAGTTCCAAAAGTATATCTAACTTTTCAATTCGCTAAAATAAAATTTTATTACGTAGGTGGTATATACCTAAAATTTACTTCGTGTCAAAACACATTTACCCTGTAATTTGGCCAGTTATAAAAATAAATTATGTTTGCCAAACGATCCCCAAAAATTGTGACATTACAAAATACGGTACGATCCAATTTACACATCGGAATCCAATTAGATAAAGATAAAACAAACCTTGATCGCAATTCCGGAAGCCACACAAGAAGCACACACAGAAAATTTACAATTAATAAATTTTTTAATTAAAATAACTAATTTTAATTAAAGATTTTACACACTTAATTAATAATTATAAATATTTACACGGTATTATATGCTACGAGATCGCGCGCGGCGTAGCGGGAGCGTAGCGCCTTGTCGGAGAGTCTACGCGTTACTGCTGCTACGTCGGTTGGGCTACCGCGCGGCGAAACGGAGGGCGGTAAGGGTCGCGACAGACTGTACGACTAAATGTCGGGTGAACGATTTATCGCAATTTTGGAAAGCTATTCTTCTTGCAGCTTTTTTTTTTGGGAAATAATACGCGGCTTCGTTTGTCTATAAAATATTAAGTAGGTAGGTACTTTTCTTATTTTGCATTTCGTATTTGCAAACACATTATTTGACACATATTTTAAGGCGGGTAAATTTAAAAACTTAATATAAATATAATTTTATTGGTCTTATTTAATTAAATAATATGATAAGTAATTGATTTTTGAATCAGTTTTTTTTGGTCAGTACGAAAAATCAGTACGAAAAAAAGGCGAATTCCACATTTATTATCAAAGAATTGCATCACAAGGACCGTAAAAATCAAGTAAAAGGAAATCGTGGGCAGAAAACCTCCCGTAAATAAACAAGAGCTCTAATTGGATAAGAAAAATAAATAATCAGCGTTGAAATAAAGAAAGGAAATGTTTTTTCTTTCTGTTTGTGTATTCAATCCATCCATTTTAATTCAAAGTTCTAAGTAGATTTGCTATTTTAAAATTTAAGGAAAAAATACTTGTAAAAGCCGTGTTCGGAATTTCATTTGTCATCTCGGTTTTCCACACGACAAGAAGTTACGGACATGCCGATTGCCCTATATCAATTTTCAGCGCAAGCTGTCATAAATATAGAGTGTAATTTATGATATTTATGAGATAATATTATATAGAGTGTGATAGCGAAAACTCAAAACCGGCTGGCGATAAAGAACAACTTTCCCCAAGGAACATATGACGCAATATGAAAAATGAATTTGAACCTTCCGTAGTAACCCAAATCTGCTGATCGGCAATTTTGTACGGAGGCATTTTTTTTTTCAAATTTCGGCTTAAGTTCCTTGGCGAAAGTTGTTCTTTATTACCAGCCGGTTCTAAGATTTTGTTATCGGTGACAAGTAAAATGCCACCCTATAGGTATATCTTCAGATATCAAATTTCAGCGCAAGGTGTCTCTCATAAATATATACTCATACCAAAACCGTGTGTTACCTATACTACTATTACATATTTTTAAAACCGGTATTCACTTATGAATAGCTTTTTCCACAAACTTATTTCCAGAATCGACATATCTATTCTACCAACCAGCCATTCTTCTAGGCACAGGTATTGCATTTTAGAGTTTCCGCTATGACCTTTGAGCTCTAAGGAAGTTTGTAAGTATGTTTTCATACACGTCACATGATATTCAGGTTTTTTTTTCGGATCCTGTTTTTGTCAGATGAGTTTAGAAAATCCTGTAGCAAAACCAGATATTAAGATGGCATACGTCGTCGCATTAATTCACGAATGTCACAAGTAAATTGTAATTTGTATGACTATGTAAAATACTAGCTGTTACACGCTGCTTCGCCTGCGTACTCATAGGAATTTATCAATTAGACACATCGTAAGGCGAACAACTGGGAGGGCCCTAAAATCACTATTAATCGAAGAACGAAAGAACCGCAATATCTTCCGGATCGTGTGTGATTTCAGGCTCTTTACACACATAAGGTCCGTTTCGATGTTATTTTTTCGCTGCGCTATCGCAGCGTTTAGTTAGGGAAATGCGATTTTCCACCTTAATATTATTTAAATACGACGAGCGTGCTCAACGTTGCGTTGACGGAAGCGCCTATCAAACGGTTTGGTTATTGTCAAACGGAATTTTTCATTGTCCTGACGCTGCGATATCGTAACACAAAAAAAACGTCGATACGGAAGTTATGTGTGTAAAGCGCCTTCTAAGACGGCTTTTCCAGCGTTCCACTATGCTGGACACAATGGGGGCAGCGAAATGAGAGAATTTATAGTTCCTGTGCTTCTAAGGTATTAAATATGTTATAGCCTCGAAGTGGCACTGAGACTTTAAAGAATAGGCTATTCGATGTCTAGAATTGTGGACGAACTGCAACGTTTCCTCTATAGGATTAAATTTAATTAAGTACAAATATTTTGAGGGCGTATTCTACACACAATACTGAGCAACTTATTCGAAACTTTTCATCGAAATCCGAAAAAAAATTGACCCAAGTTACGAACTGTACTGTTCCATCAAGTTTGTTTGTATGGTAACTATGGTACGACCACATTCTTTTTCTTTCGAAGAACAGTTTCGATTATAAGTTGTTCAGTTTTGTGAGTAGAACACGGCCTTAAAGAATTTGTAGTACCTACTTAGTTAAATGGAATCCTTTAAATGACAGAAGAAGAAGACGAATATTGCGTGTTGGCAACGGTGGACAAGTCACAATTTTGACTTGCAGTTGATCCCACATGTCAAACGTCAATATTCACTGACTGTACGCAGTAGAAAACAAAACACGTAATAAGGCATAGAGTTCTCATCCTTTTCCTTGCATTTTAAGTCTCCTATACGACCTAATAACGGTTCTACAGTGACCCTGTGGCCCACATCGGAGACACAATGAGGGCAGGAAAATGAGAAAATTTATCATTCCACTGCCGCGAAACTTCTTATTACTCCCTGTAGAGTCTTGCTTAACCGCCGTTAAAAATTAAATGATAGTTTGGAAGTCGTTGCGAAGTTTTAAGCGGCCATGAAACATAACATAAAAACTGTCACTTTGGTTACAACATATTTATAATCGGTTTCGATGTAATTTTTTTTTATCTTGAGACTTATTTTTATATACGGTTACATTTAATTAAGTACAAATCTCTTGGGGGTGTAATCTACTCACAAAACTGAACAACTAGAAACTTATCTTCGAAATATGAAAAAAAATTTGGACCTCCCATACTAAGTGACACACTTTTTCAGCATTTTTGTATGGGATGTCAAAAGTTTTAATTTTTCATATTTCGAAGAAAAGTTTCAAACAAAAGTTGTTCAGTTTTGTGAGTAGATCACACCCTTAAGAGATTTGTACTTAATTTAATGTAACCCTATATAATAAAATCAATTTGTTTATCAATGATAGTGAAAAGTACTTTAGTAATGCCAAAGAAGAAAATAATGCAATTTTGATACATAACCAATTTTAACACGATAATAACAGGCCACTTTTGATTTGACTGAGTTATTAGGCTTAGAAAAGACACAAGGTCGCCTAGCATGGAAGGAACTACAAGAGGCCTATGTTTATGAATGGACAACACATGGCTGAAAATGATGATGATGATTAGGCTTAGACCTTAGTATGTGAGAAAAGAAGTGCTCGAAAGAGTTACACTGTAAGTTCCTCGGAAAAATACATCATATTTCCAAAGAATTCTATTCTTCGTCTTTGAAAATTGTTGAGGAGGAAAATTTTTAATAGCTATTTCAAGATTCGCTACGAAAATAAACTTTGTGCCACTTAGATTACGGTATGGTATCGAATGATGTAAGTTTCGCATTTGAGACTTTTGTAACAAAACCAAACATTTTAGCTAGTTACAGTTTGTATTGTCGCGAAGAAAAGCCCTTAGATGTTGTCGTCGGAAATTAAACTTTATATTTGGGTTGTTTTGGCTCATATTCAAGTGGAAAGTTCAGTGAAAGGAAGTATTTGAAGTTTTGCAGCACAAATTGCATTCTTTGTCATATAAATTTTCAGTTTCAAGATTGTTTTGGCAGTTGCCTTGGTTGTTTCCGAATGTATTGCTTTTGTAAGGTTGCTTCAGACAATTTTGGCTATTTATAATAGATATTGTGTTTCTATGGCGGGAACCACTCTTGCCGTCCGTTGCTGTGCATTTTTAGCGTGTGTCAATTACTGTAAGGAAATTTCGAATTTCGAGCAACGTATGGGGAATTCGAAAACACATTGCATCTCATAGGCCCGCGCGTTACGGATGCGCTAAAAATGCGCAGCAACTGGCGTCAAGTGTGATTCCATGGCGTGCCTTTTGCTAGAAATAGGTTGAGACATGGGCCATAAATAGAAAGGTTTCTTTAATTTTGTGCATAACAGACCCTAACAACAACTTTATGGAACTGCATTATTAAACTAAGTACCACTAAATTCTGGCTCCGTGTTTCCGTCTAATTTATGTGTATTGCTTACATACTAGGTACTAAGTTTGGTTCTCATTCCTTTGTTGTTTAAATGTTTAGTCTTAGGTTTATTCTAATCACTATAAAGTGTTTTTTCGGCCATCCGACCGAACTCAAGAAGTTCGTAGCTCTTGGTTGGTAGTTCGTAGATTTCGTCATATCAAAAACCTGCCACATCGGCGACATAATATGGAGTAATGCTTATCTAAGAGTCTAGTTACCACACGGTAATTTGTCAAGTTCATAAAATATACAGATGAATAAATTATGGGATTTGTCTAACTTGAATTTCACTAAAACTGTAACTATCGTCACTGGATATATCCTGTCTATCGTTAGTAACAAAACAGACAAAAATGTTCGCGACGAATTGAGAACCTTCTACTCTTTTGTTTTTTCGGCGGTTAATAATGAAATAGGTAAAATAGTGTGGAAGTATGAATAAATAACTAATTGCGATCATTCTAACACGATGTATTTATGTTTCAGATCGTCTGTTCTGTACCCTTTGAATTCTTAATGCTGACCTTACCGTTATACCTAAGTAACAATTTTGTAGTTGAGCATTTTAACCTTATGCTAAACTCTATATTGCATAATATCTAGTTTTTCAAGTTTTCATCCCTGTCCTAAGAGCCAGTTTAGGTATTTATAAAACGCTTACTGCTGCTTCAATGGAGTGGCCTTCTGCCTGGGCGAGATGGGGCTGGCTTGGTTTTCACTCCGATCAGCTGATTTTCTTGTTGTTAGGTTGCACAAGACACGGATGGTGCGCGAACGAACAATAATAGGCCATAAGTTCATATTAGCTGGTTTGCAGAAAGCAGACCGACAGAACGCGTGTGTTGAATGGACGGCGTCGGCAAACAGGAAGTCAGGAAGAGCAAACAAAACGCATTTGACAAAAGCGGTTTCATGCAACTGTAAATTTG
Source organism: Phthorimaea operculella (assembly GCA_024500475.1). Lineage (NCBI taxonomy): Eukaryota > Metazoa > Arthropoda > Insecta > Lepidoptera > Gelechiidae > Phthorimaea > Phthorimaea operculella. The sequence continues at coordinate 112,713 of JANFCV010000388.1, read as the reverse complement.
ACATAAGCGGTTTCTTTAAAATACCCACACAAAAACCTTCTTCAGGATAAAGTTAGGGAGAGGGCAGGAACATCATAAAGTTTATTCTACACACTCAACTTTTATTACGATTCCTATACATAATCTATCTATAGCTACTTAACACTGTTGATTATATGCCTCCCCTGTTGAGGCTTTTCCCAGGCACATCAGTAAGAGAAGCACATTCAGGGATGTTTATCTTTAACGATATCCATGGTAGAGTGATGCTATTCTCAGCTTTAATCATGTGGCGATAAAAAGTTAAGTTGCCCAAAGATGCTCCAAAAGTGTAACTTTCCAATGAAAGATTTTAAATTCTGTTTAAGCAGCATGTAGTTCACTGATTGGATTACATACAAACAAAATTAGTCGTCTCTCTCTGATAGTATAGTGTGATAAACGCTTTGACAGAATGACTGAAAATCGGACCCTCGTCAAAAGTTCAAGGCTTGGCTTAGCATGCTTGACCACCTCAACACGAAAGGCATCCAACCGTAAGCCCATTCAATACAACTATTAATACCAGGAGTTATATTTTTGAACCATTCGCAATTGAATTCCCGCACGCAATGGCCTTTTCACATGCGCCATCCGGAAATCAAAATTTTTTTGGTCTGTGAATTTGTGTCATGTCGTGAAACATATTGTTTTAACATGACTTGCCAAAACAGCTGACTGCCAATATAAAATGACAAGAAGCATGAAACCAGTGAATCAATACCTTTGCTTTGCAGAGTCCATTCGCAATCATAGTGTAATGAAATGACATAACCAGCCTAAGCGGAGGCCAAGTTACGCTGGTCGTGTAGTATCTAAGTAACGCGACCAGCACTTGGCCTCTAGCTTGGGTTGGTCATAAAACTATGATTTTTGAATGGACTTATAATGAAAAATCGCTGGAAAATAGTATTGACGGGTGTGTAAATATTTCTGCGTCAAGTAAAAGGTATAAACCGCTTTCTACCGTTACAGAAACCAAAAACTGGAATATGCGATTTTCTCTGAGACTAATTTTGCTAATGCGAATTTAGTCAGAATTTCTACTGGTTTAGAAATCAATTCCAGGCCTCCATCAATATTCATAGCCCAATCTTGTCACGAAAACAACAGCTATTATCATGGAACATCAGATTCCTGAAGTTCTCTGACAAGCACCTATAAACTATAACTATGATTGGCATCACAGAAGTTGGAAGTCGAAAAAGCTTTTATAAGCGTGTTGAGGATTCTGATTAATTGTTATTGATCATAAATGAAAATAAAGAGTTCAGCTGATAGGAGAGATACAAGGCAGTTGTGATAGGTATGGCGCGGGGCTCTCTAATTTTGTGTATGATGTGTCTGTTATACCTTTTAGTTGAGGAAACGAAAAGAGTGAAACCGTCGTGAATCAAACCGACCAGTTTTGTAGATGGTTCCGTGATCCAGAGGGCACATTGAGCTGTCAGTTCCGGGTTGCTGTCTTTGAATTCTAGACGTCGGTCTTTACAAATACAATTTCAGATACCTGCTAAAACCATGTGCCTACATTGGGTTGATCATCGACTCGGTGTACAACACAAAAGAAAACATAGGAGGATTTCCTCAGCAGTTTTGACACAGATCATTATAATAACTTAAGGCTGCGAATCCACCAGAGCTGTGCGAGGTAGCTAAGCGGTGTACGAGGAAAAAATCCACCAATAGAATCACTTCATTTTCCTAGCCTCGCTTAGCTCAGCTCTGGTGGAATAGGGTGTAGCGAAGCGAGACCATTCTACATACAAAACAAGCGAGAAATGTGTGTGAAGGATGTGTTGCGACGAATGTGTAGCGAGGAATGTGTTGCGAGAAATGTGTTCCTAGGAATATGTTGCGAGGTTTCCACTACATAGCATTCCCCGCCGCTCACACATTTCACAGCTTCGTAACGCATCCTAGCACCGCACATTAATTGCACATTTTGACAGCTCCGCTAAACATCCTTGTATTAGACATTTACCTCGCACAGCTCTGGTGGAAACCCCTACACTTTTCCACAGCACAGCTACACATCCTCGTACGACTCATTTTACTCGCACAGCTCTGGTGGATTCTCAGCCTAAGTATAAATAACACTAAAAACAGAATTTAATGAGAAAAGAAAACCATCGAGTTTTTGAAAAGTCTATGGCACAAATAGCAAAAAATAAACGAAGGTTCCCATTTTAGTTATTGCTACTAGTACTTGCGCCTGTAGCTCGAATAACGTTTCACCTACTAACGTTTTTCTTCTAAATATCCAACACTTAGATACTGAGTCTCCATCAATTTCACAAATCACTTCCATAGTCATCCATTCCAATCTCCGTGGCGGGCAGTAATTTAGAGGGCCCCATTTACCGGGGCCCTGGGGGCCATGAAGAAGATTGACGTTGGGCCCCACAGGATTTGTTTTGCGTTGTCGACGGGCATGATTATGGAGATGCCTTAATTAATTATTGTCTCCGAAGAGGCCCTTTGCGATGTGAATGATAACGGAAGTGAGATCGTAACACAAATGAATTGTAAAGTGCTACATAGCAAACTTTTGCCGTCTAAGTGCACTGAACAAAAAAGAACTTTCTACAGCTGAAGATATCAATGCTTTAAAAATATGAACGTCTATTACAAAATTGACCCACAATAAAACAGAATTCGTGTTAAACCAATTTATTTTACCTGTAAAGCCATCAAAACAATTTAATTGTTTTGTTTGTTCGTTTTACTCCCGTGATAATACAAATCGCGAAGTTCCAAATTGGGACCAAAACGGGTCGTTTCCTAATTAGATTGTCGTTCAACAGTTTTGTGAGGATTACCCCTGGATTATCCTGGACGATGATATTAAGGCGATTAAATCTATAAGGACAGCTGGGACGGTCCACGCCGCCGGTGCAGACACGATAGTGAAATGTTATTAATATGAAGGCACCTAGTTTGAAAATAAACTAAAAGTTATACCTATCTAAATCGTGTCGAGTTATGCTGAAACGAACTCATGAACAAAATCATTTATAAGTAATAAAACTAAGTTAATTAAATGTGCGTGCCGATAAAACTTTAAAAGGATTCCAGGTAAGATAAAGGGACTTCTATAAGGATACATTTACAGGTTACAGTACAAATCTCTTAAGGGTGTGTTCGACACACGAAACTGAACAACTTTTGTTTGAAACTTTTCATACATACTAAGTGACGCACTTTTTCAAAATTTTTGTATGGGAGGTCCAATTTTTTTTCATATTTTCAGGAAAAGTTTTTAACAAAAGTTGTTCAGTTTCGTGAGTCGACACACCCTCAAGAGATATTTTGTACTTAATTAAATGTAACCCTATATAGTGCAATAGCTCTTTATCCCCCTCGAACAAAAAAGTTCCCGCTTTAAAGTAAAGGGCGTATTTTTAAAGATAGAAGGGCTTTTCCAAACCCTCAACAGTGGCGCTATCTGTTGTCAAGTAGCTGAACTCCATTCAGAACAACAATTATTTGAGTTGCGTTTCTAAATGCAATGTATTTCAAACTTTTTTATTAGACCATACAGCTAAATAACGCGAGTGAAACCGCGGGCGGAAAGCTAGTCAATAATATATTAGGTTACTTTATAAACCAGAAGCTTTTCATCAAGCTGAACAACTTTTGCTTTGGAATCATATCTGTATGGTTAGACTGGGCTACTGATGGTGCACCTGGTGGTCTACGTCAGGTGCTCCAAACCTTCAATGTATATTTGCCAGCAGAAGCGTCCCATCAATCTGTATTTCATGTCTGTATCTGCTATGGTTTAGCTGAGCTCCTGTTGGTGCACCTGGTGGTCTACATCAGGTACTCCAAACCTTTGATGTCTATTCGCCAGCAAAAGCGTCCCATCAAGCTGAAAACTTTTTGCTTTGGAGTCATAATCTATATCTCTTAAGGATTAGCTGGAGTCTTGGTGGTGCACCTGGTGGTCTATATGAGGTACTCCAAACCTTCGATTATCCTTATTTTTAAATTTTTTTTCATTATGTGGTCATTTTGACCCTAACTCCGTACAAAACATCAGAGCTCTCTGAGTTTATGATAAGTAGGTACTTGTTCTACTTTGATGATCATGAGTCAGTGAGTGAGTGAGTCTCATAAATGCGACTCTGACATAACTTTGTTTTCAATTATTTCTGGAAATAAATGACATACAGACTTGAAATTTTGGATTTGTAGTACATAATAACAGCTTACTGAATGACAAAAATTTTAGCGTTCTAGTCTTATCCAGATATTCTCAAATAGGGGCCTGGTTCCAGTAAAGGATGGTACTTACGGCAGTGTGTGCTTCGCTCTCGACTTTGGCGGGGGTACTGCCGTGGCCCCAGGTATAAAAAAACCTGCTTTATTTAATAACAAAAAAAACGTTCTTTTTGAATGGAATGCAGACTGTAATGTCGATGTCAAACATAAATCATCAAAATGTCAATAATCGTACTCTTATATTTTTTACAAGTCCTTGGTTTTTATATGGTTTTTACAGGTTTTTTGAATCTCGTATTTTATCAACATGATTTTGATTACAGAAATTATACTTTTGGTGAGTTTTAATATTGCATTTTGTGATAATATCAATTCAAAAACGAAGATTCAATCAGCCCGACTACCTTTCTTTAGAAGAAAAGTAGAGGAAGTTGATTACAAAATACATCCTCCAGAAAATACAGAAGACCCAAATTTAAATCTCGTATCTATCCTCATGGACAACGTAAAAGAAATATTTGGAGACACATATGACGAGAATGAAAAAAAGCAGGCGGTGTCTGTAAGTCCTAAAAAGAAGAAAGAGCAAGAATATGGAAATGATAATACAGAATCAAATGTTGTTACAGCGATTGCTAATTTAATACAAAGTCCGACAAAAAAAGAGGCGATTGATTCAGATCTTGGCACAACGAGCACCTTCCAGGAAAGGGTTCCGGTCCGGAATGGTAGGCCTTCGTTTCTCAATTATAAAGAATTTATCCCGAAGTTAGAAAAGAATGATATAATTTTATTCGGTAATAATCCTGCTCAAACCATCAAAGAACCACCAGAATTTGATACATCAGTAATGTTACTCCGTCCAACGTATAGCCCAAAGTCTACGGAAAACCTGTATTTTCTAAATAGACCAACACTGTTTTCAAGATTTAGAGATATGTATGCTTCAAAAAACAATGACACTTCACTATCACCACATTTTATGAATTCTAATGATATCTTGGATGACAAAGATAATATTAGTTCATTTCCATTTCTGGGAAGAAAGTCTTTCGAAATTGTTACTACACTGGATTCGAATACTACTGCTAGGGGTTTTATGTTTTCGAGTCTTGAAACAGATTCCCCAGTACCTAGAAGCACGGTTAAGGATGACGTCCATAATAAGTTAAGACCTACTCGGATATCGCAACATTCTACTATTGATTTCGATACTGATAACCCTGATGTCAAACGATCATGCATACGTTGCAATAATGTAGCTGTAGATGGATGCACTGATCCTAAGGGTAAACTGTAAGTACAAAATGTGTCTTTAGCTATGGAAGTTTTAGTGTGACTAAAGTGACTAAAAGAGGAGTGAGATAGTTTTAAAGCACTTTTTCGCCATAATTTCAAAAAAGCATGATCCACAATTGGTTTCGGTAAAATCGTCATGATTTCTTGAGTACCGTTGGTCCAGATACGTTGGCCAATACTCAGGCAAGATGAAGACGTTTAAGTAGGCAGTCGAGACCCGAAGCATAAAAGAGTTAAAACCCACCACATACCACGACTTACGCCACCGCCATCACAAACACGCCAAGTCCTTCAAGATCCAGCTTTATATCTCGCTAAGATGTAGTCCTACACGTCCTGCTTGGACACATATTCGTAGCCAGGGCAATCCATAGGGCACGATCTCCCGTTTTCACCATCCAGTTAGGACCAAAAAAATAGCAATAGTAGGTAAATACTTTGTTGCACGATTCAAGACTATCAGCACTTTCTTTTTCAGCATACCATCAACAGTATGCGATTCCGAAGAGGACGTTTGCTACTCCATGCACACTCCATTCGGTATTGTGGACCGTGGTTGTTACAACAGCAGTCATAACATGTCCACTTGCGTTTGTGGCAGCAACCTTTGCAATTACATAGACCTCATGGACTTGCCAGTACTGTTTGCCTCGAAGCAAGAATGGATTCAAAATATGTTGGATCTGACGCATTTTAAAAGGCTGAGGAAGTCTACTAAGCAGGGTTTAGTGTGTTTGAATTGTGAAGGGAAGAATACAACAGAAGACGATGCTGTTTATTACAAAAATTGCAAGGAAGGCAATCTGTAAGTACCTTCTCATAAGTACTCTTTTTTATTACCAAGGTGCATAAAAGCCATTCGCCAACTCGGTGTCTCATATCATATCATACCAGCATCATAATTAAATCAGCATATACAGTCCGATCCATTTCCGGACGTAGGTCTTAACCAGGGTAAGGTTATCGGTCATCGTGTTGTGGTCATGTTATGGTCTATCTATCTGGAATTTCGGTAGTCATCTATAGCTACAGTGTCTTGCGGAGGTAATATAACGTGCAAGAAAAGAAAGACTCCTTCTTTTGTCCAATTTAGAGAGGAATTCAAAAGCATTTTTGAAAAGAATGATGCTCTACTTCTACCTTTATTCCGCGTTGAGGTGTTTCAAATACATGAGGTGTTGGTCATGGTATTCTAGCCCAAATTTACTTAATTTTCAGCGGAGCGGTACACGAAGTGAAATGCAAAGAAAATGAAATCTGCGGTACTAGGTCAATAAACAGCAAAGGCTACATCTGGCGGGGCTGCATCAGCTCACCAATGTTTAATTACTACATAAAGTTTTGTGATTCCGATTTGTGCAATTACGACCCTCCTGTTTCGCCTTATGACAACTACTAAGGTATTAAGTATGTGATCACATCATACATCATCACATCTCATCAGCCTACAGCAGTCCACTGCTGGACAAAAGCCGCCTTCAAGGCACGCCTCTCGTTTTTGCAATCGTATTTTACTTAGTTGTCCATGAAAACAGGGGAAGGACGAATGCAACATTTTTCACTGCAGCGCTGGCCAAACTGCTTGCCAGACGTGGCAAATACCCTCCATTTAAGAAAGAACAAATCCAGCAGTATACTGTTGTCCCTGTTGACGTAGTAGATTCTAGAAATTTCCTTTATTAAACGCCAAACCCAAACTAAAATGTACCAAAGTGAAGCTTGTATCGGAAGATTCATTAATGGGAATTTCATCAATTACAGTCAAAATTGAATATGCAGCTCACAGGACTCAGTCTCATTTTGCCACTGTCCCAATTCGTCATCAAAAGTGTCATACTTACATTGAGCCCCGAATCGTCACAATAAATAATGACTATTCACCTTCACGCTTACATCATTGAACCGATTTTGATGTTTGGCTTATATAGAAAGAAAGAAAAAACATACGCTACTAGAAAATGACCAAACCAAACACGATCCACGGGCTACTTACCAGTCAAACAGCTATAGTTCGACAACTTCGTGCGCGACCTTCCTGCGGGGTACAAACGGTGAGGAAGCGAGGAAGCACGTCATTTTAATCGACCAAGTTTTGTTTACATAATTTATCAATGGTAAACTGATGTGTCTTTGATTAAGGTACTTTTAGACATAAATTTTACAAATGAAAAATTATCAAAAAATATCGATTATTTTCATGTTTCGGCAGGATTGGCTCTGGCTACTTACGTCTTTCGACTTGGTTACTTGTCAGTTAACGTTCTAAAGTTAGCTTATTGTATACCTGATGAGATAGGCATTTTTGCAGTCGGCTCTTCCATCATCAACTGTAGGTAAAATGTGCCCACGCAAGGATATAGTCAGTACTTCCGATAATATATATGAGACGAACCGGTACTGAGCCAAAACGGGCCTAACTCGCTCAAAGTAAACTAGTAACCTTATACGCTCAAACTAGAATTATTAATGCAAAATACGTAGCGAATTTTGTACGTGAATTTCATGCTGACGAAGAAACAATGTAATCTAATGAAATGCTTTGAAACAAGACCTGAACATTCTTTAACAATGTGAATAAAAGAAGAATATCTTAATTCGTAGAGTTTTTAAAGTAAGAAGGTACATAGCGATTACTCAATGATAGACTGTGTAACAAATTACTGTAACATAATAATCTGAAGAAAAGAGCCAACTCGTTTTACATTAATTGTGAAGGTATATTTACAAATTATTATATTTCATTAATTTCAGCAAAATTGGTGGAGTTTTATGGACATTATGATGAACATCTTGTAGATTAAATACTTACAAAACTATTTTTCTTTTTCTTTTTGTGGTGCCAGATTAGAATAACATCACTCTTACCTGTGCTAATCGTAAAAAGCGACAAAGAACCGGAGCGCTACTGTAAACAAAAAATCCTGCACCGCGCTCACTACCATGGCCTTCCAATCATGGCAACTACGACAAACGCCCTCAAAATAGGAAGAGGCCAAGTCCAACAGCGGACCTTTGTGCTTATTGGCAATTCCCCAAAGCCACATTTTTCATTTTTAGACAATCTCGATCTGGACTTCAATTTTAGCTGGTTACCCTGTCTGGCTAGTCGAGCGGTTGGCTTGAAATTGCTTTTGTAATATTTTCTGCTCCCATGTTTTGACCGTTCACTAGCTGCTACAAAGAAAAAGTAATATGGCTGTGTTTAATTAAAAAATGTACATAACTACTTACTTTATTTCCACGTTTGGTAGTCATATTTTTAGCCCAGTTAGAAGAGGCAAAAGTTGTAATTAGGTAAATACTCTAAATGACTTCGTAGTATAAAATGTCAAATACTTTAAGTATTATAAGCAGGACCAACTTTGTACGTAAGAAAGTTGGTTCCGTCAGAAGCCTACTAGCAACCAAGTAGGTGGTTAAAGAACTCTTGACACCAGGGTTCATCGAGTCGTTTACCGATTCTGCGTCTCGAGTGCCCCATACAACAGAAGAGGACTTCATTATTTCGTAGATACCTACTCCGTGTTTCATAGTGATTTATATGGTGCTGTTTTTGCGGGCACGGTATGTACGTTTTCAGTCAACCTAGCTGGCTCATTGCCAAAACAGTACCTCAGAGAACGGTGAAAAGATTCAGAGGGCACCATATCAATATTTCTTGATTTTTAAATTCTACGAAAGCTGCTGTATAAACTTCAACTGAATAGAAAGATAGAAAACATTTTATTCCAAAAAACAGTGTTAGCAAACATTAGTTACAAAACAAAAAATATTATGAAAATCAAAGTTAACGTACACTGGTCAAGGAAAAGAGATTGACTCAGTGTGTTGTTGCAGAGAATATAGACACCCAGAATTACGGAATTTTTACCCGGGCGTCGTTTTCCCCTTACGTCGAGCCTCTCTGTTTCGAGCTCCATTGCTTCGAGCCGCCGCTTTGTTCCCTATACGTCAGGCCTGCCTAAGGTAGGGTACAGTCCGCAGAAATATTTTACAGAAATTATTGTTTTAGGCAATAACTACATTAATTAACATTTTCAGTGACAGCTGTCAATTTTAAACTCGTTTATCTCGTTAACTGTGAATGTTCACTATTGGTTTAGAAATGTAGCCTTAACGAGATCTACATGACAGGTGACAGCTGTCAAATTTAAACTGTTTATCTCAGCACTGTGCATGCTACACTATTTTCTTTGGAAAAGTTGTCTGACGACATCTATTTTTAGTGACAGCTGTGAACTTTAAACTCGTTTATCTCGTTAACTGTGAATGCTACACTACTAACTTTTAAGCTGTCACTTAAAATGTAGATCTTGGCAAGACCTACAACTTTTCCAAAGAAACTAGTAGTGTAGCATGCACAGTTAACGAGATAAACGAGTTTACAGTTTGACAGCTGTCACCTGTCATTTAGATCTCGTTAAGGCCTACAACTTCTCCGAAGAAACTAATAGTTTAGCACGCATAGTTTCCGATATAAACGACTTTTTAGTCTGACAGCTGACACCTGTCATTTAGATCTCGTTAAGGCCTACAACTTTCCAAAAGAAACCAATAGTCTGGCATGCATAGTTTCCGATATAAACGACTTTTTAGTATGACAGCTGACACCTGTCAAGTAGATCTCGTTAAGGCTTACAACTTTCCCGAAGAAACCAATAGTCTAGCACGCATAGTTTCCGATATAAACGACTTTTTAATATGACAGCTGACAGCTGTCATGGAGATCTCGTGAAGGCCTACAACTTTCCCAAAGAAACCAATAGTATAGCATTCACACTTAACGAGATAAACGAGTTTAAAGTTTGACAGCTGTCACTTAAAATGTAGATCTTGGTAAGACCTACAACTTTTCCAAAGAAAGTAGTAGTGTAGCATGCACAGTTAACGAGATAAACGAGTTTAAAGTTTGACAGCTGTCACTTACAATGTAGATGTCGTCCAGACCTACAACTTTTCCAAAGAAACTAGTAGTGTAGCATGTACAGTTAACGAGATAAACGAGTTTAAAGTTTGACAGCTGTCACCTAAATTGTAGGTCTCGTCAAGATATTCAACTTTTTCGAAGACACTGATGTGCTGGCATGCATAGTTTCCGAGGTAAACGTAATTTTAGTTTGACAGCAGTCCCCTTAATTGTAGGTCTCGTGAAGATGTTAAACTTTTTCGAAAACACTGATGTGCTGGCATGCATAGTTTCCGAGGTAAACTTTTCTAAGACACTGACAGTAATAAACAAATCAAATCATCATAGATTTTGTTGAGAACTGTACTCGATGTTAAGCGGCACGATGCCACGAGGCACGGCGCAAAGAAGCCCGATACAGAGAGGCTCGACGTAAGGGGAAAACGACGCCCCGTCCACAATTCAAATGAAAGTAATCAGCATTGCCATCGACACGAGAAGTAGAATAACAGTGCTAAATAAGTTATGATATACACATTCCGCCGCATGGTGTAGGCGTAGAATAGTATCGCACCGTTTTCACTCAAGGACACGTCAGTCCAGGAAATGGAAAAATCTCTTTAGCAGGAAACAGCACTTTTTTCTGCGCTCGCTAATCCACGTTTCAGTGACGCAAAATACGTTACGACGAATCCTAGGTCCCGCTGGAACCCCAGTAGTGGACTGTTGTGGCTATTTATTTTGATTTTAATCTATAACCAGTAGTGTTGCAGCGCATTCACCAACCGCTTGTCGTATGCAGACTTTCTGCACTTTTACGAGTCTGAAAATTTTTCATACATCTGATCGCACATCGCGAACAGTTTTCCATGGCTTCATTCTAAATGTTTCAAAAGTTGTTTGATAATAATTTTTTCCCTGTGAACATTACAAAGCATGCCAACGTGACAAAGTTCTAGTTCAGCGACGAATATGGTCCAAAAGCCCCTACATATTCACGGGACAAAATGGGACAAATGTAAGATTTATGTGGTGAACTTGCACGTTGTGGGTATACCTACATGAGTAGGTAGGTTCATAGTAAATAGATTATCAAACAGTGAATTTCTAACTTGATTATGCCTAAAGTAACAAAAAGGGTTTATCAAGCCAAGAAGAGGTCGAGGTACTCATGAAACTGAACAACTTTCCCTATGGAACATGGGTCGAATGTGAAAAAGTAATTTGGTCCTCCCATAGTACATCAATCAGCTGATCGGCGATTTTATATGGGACATCAAAATTTTTCTTTCATATTTAGACCCATGTTCCATGGGGAATTTTGTTCAGTTTCATAAGCAGGTGATCTTGGACATCCTTTCAGCTGGTTGTACCTACCCTTCTTGTCACTCCTTGTATACCTATTATCAAAGTTATCAATCGAAAACAATAGTTTTTAATTTTATGACATATGTTCCTTGGGGAAAGTAGTTCCGTTTAGCGGATTCAGCTTAGTTTCTTAGAGAGAGTCACTCGTTCCCTTCTCAGCTGAATACAACAGCTACGCTTTTAGAAGTTGACGCCACTTTAGAACCTGCCGACCCCATCGATCATGAGAAAGCAGTAATTTTATTGAAAAATGTGAATAATTTTTCAAATAACGGCAAGATATGAGTTGAAAAGTCTTCCCTCATAAATCACGCAAATAATATGAATAATTTCGTAAGAGATGCATTCTAATAAAAATATTATTTATAAGGGTCTGGCACTGCCTTACTTGGCATTAGTTAGTTATTCGTACCTACTCCATTTTGATGGACAAATTCAGTTTTTCACAGCGGAGCAGTTTTCTATCTCAATTTGTTTTTAATAGTAGGTAGGTTATTATGTGGCTGGAGAGCTCAGTGACACGTGTAGTGCTAGCTTAGAATTGCATCACCCCAATTCTACCCATGGGTGTCGTAAAATCGACAAAGGAATTTTCATCCAGGAAATGGGCAGCAGTAAATGAAACATTGCATTGCCTTGCATGTCCAGCAGTGTACTTTTGTACCTAGAGTAGTAGTAGTAGATAGTATAAAAACAATAGTCTCATCTAGAAGTAGTTGAGTGACATTATCCACTCTTTACTATGACAAAACATCTCCTTTGCACGGGGAACCTGAAAAATCAGGCGAAACCGCGGGAGGAAGTTTACATTTAAGTAAGTACAAAATATTTAAGATAGGTCTTTGATGTCCGTTTTAGAAGTTTACATTTAATTAAGTACAAATATTTTAGATAGGTCTTTGATGTCTTGTGTAGTTAGGTAGACCTCCTTATACGTAGGCAGTCAGTAGTAACAGCTGTTACCAATCTGCCATAACATATAGCTCGAGAGCCCAGGGGGTAAGTGGCTATCTCATAAGGTACCACGATAGGCTAGGTTTGGATCGTTAACCAAGACTTAAACAAGTCGTATGACCCAGGTCTGCCAGAGCCAATCCTGCCGAAACATAAAATAATCGATATTTTTCAGAGTCATTTTGTAAAAATATGTCATAAGGTACCACAATGAAAGTGCTGTCATCAGTTAACCATTTTTAAATTATGTAAAGCTTGGTCTGCCACTGCGCACCCTGCCGGAAGTGCTTGCCAGACCTCTCCAAAGATGCCCTTCCGACACCCCTAAACTATCTCATCGGGTACCACGACGCAACCACCACAACATAATACCGCGCGCACCTTGGTTGTGTAAGGGCGTATTTGGCGTGCCGGATAATTAACCGCGAATCGTAATGGCGAACATAGTAAAATGTAACGTGTGCAATATTGTGATCGACGAAATGTTGTCGTACATTCAAAATAAAATTTCGGTCGTTGATGAAGAAACATTGGTGAGAATTTGTGAAACTGCCTTCACTGGCGATGAAATCAAAGGATCAAAGAAGTTGTTGTTTGAATCGGTGCCGACAATACAGCGTAATATAAAACGTAAAAATAAAGGAAAGCAGTTACGCGATTTGAATGACATTATAGGATTGTTTAAATCATGTGACCCAGACGTGATCCCTGTTTTTGTAGCTCGGGATTTAGAAAAACTGCCGCCCATTACATTTGACCACCTAGACTGCACAAAATTGTTAAAAGACCTAACTAGACTACAAAATGACGTCAAAACTATTACAGAAACATACGCTACGCGCCAACATGTCGAAGATTTGCAGTTGTATATACGTAATCTACAGCACGCGTCCTTGCCACCTAGTCCGCTCTGCTTTGTAAACAACGGGCAAAGAGGCGGCGGAGGATGGGGATTAGACAGTGGTCCTGTGGGACTGTCGCATTATGACAGTGTGTCGAACGCAGCTCAGTCGTTAGGAGAACACTCATCTACTATGCGAGATGCAGATCAAACGGTTTCTAAAAACAGCGAAAATGTTAACTGCAATAGGCGGTATGTGAAGAATAGTAAACAAAACGAAGCGAGTAATGAGTCTATGAGTAACTCGATCGACCGGCCTGCGAGCGCGGCGGCTCCCGGCACCGCCTCTGTGATGATGACGCATGCGTCCCCACCTGTCACGGAGGTCCCCGTTGTAGCTGCACAGTCGCATGCGCCGGTGCCCGCGCCCGCGCCCGCACCTACCCCGCAGCTGCCCTCGGCCGTAGAACCAGCTCTCGCATCGACGCAAACATCGACGTCATGGATCGATGTTATTGAATCGCGTAGCGATAATAAACCATTGTGCGTATCGCCGCGAACTTTATCGCCTAAAGGCCGGGAAAACCCGTCAAATAAGGACAAACATGAATGGAAGCTTGTAGAGGGCAGAAAGAAAAAGTTAAACTATCGTTACCTGGGGAAAATGGGTATAGCGAGCGAAACTGACGGAAAATTTAAAGCGGCTGAGAAAAAAGTGCCTATATTTATTAGTAACGTCCACAAAAGTACGCTGGCATGTGACATAGTCACTTACATACAAACAAGAACAAAAGAAACGGTCCACCTAGAAAAAATTGAAACAAGGCATAATAAAGAACATAACGCATACAAATTTTTCGTATCGGAAAATAAAGTGCCTCTGTTTTTAAATGAATCAATTTGGCCGCGAGGTATTATTTTTCGTAAGTTACATTTCAAACATAAGACATCGTATGAAGTTCTCTTCAGGCGGCCGTCAACATCTTAATTAATGATAAATGACATACAAATTAGTAAGTTCAATTGTAAGAACATTAAGCGTTCTGTCGATGGAATTAGAGATATCTGCCGATCGGCAGATTTATTAGGATTGCAGGAAACTTGGTTATTGCCGGAGGATATACCATACCTAACACAATTGACAGTAACTTCAGCGCAACAGGAAATCAATACGACACATCCGCCGGTGTTGCGGAGAACCACGGGGTGTGGCCATACTGGAGAAGTGAAGTATTTCAAAATGTTTAGTGATACAATGTGATAACCCGCGTATCTGTGCAATTAAAATTATACCAAGTGATCGGCCCATTATAGTCACAACGTGTATATGCTACAGACTCAGGATACTGCTCGAGCAACAGACTGCTGAAGTTCGGTGAGTGCCTTATTGATGACTATAACATAGATCGGTGTACATTTTCTGGCGATTTTAACGCGCATCCTAATGAATTGTTCGCACCGAATTACAAAGTTTTTGTGAGGAACAGGACTGGTGTTGCGTGACATGGGAAAGATTAGGTACAGACACTTATACTTTCATTAGTGACGTATGGGGTTCTAGGCGGTGGCTTGACCACTTTATTGTGACACATGAGCAGTTAGCTCTGTTAATGTTTTTGTACAATACAATGTCAACTGGTCGGATCATTTTCCATAGTATTAGAATGTGAATTTGAATTGTTACCACTAACTTTATCATCTGACAATAATATACCGATGCAAAATTGTATAAACGGTAATAGAACTCAAAGCAAATTGATATCTATCATAGAATGTAATAATAAATTGAAACTAATTGAGTTACCAATATCAGTAAATAATTGTTATGATCGTAATTGTTCAAACCCGGACCATAAAATGTAATAGACAATATATACAAAGACCTAGTATCAGCACTTATGCTGCAATAATAAGTTACAAAAATAAGCCACGTAAAAAAGTATAAGACAGTAATAGGATGGAACAAACATGTCGCAGAGGCCCGCAAGCGCCAGGTTGGACTTTTCAGGCTTACTGTACACAACAAACCGAAAACAGGACCAATTTGATGCCATGATGCAAAGTAAAAATATTCAAGTCTAGACTTAAATGGTGTCAAAATAACCAAAATCAAATAAAAATGGATGTTTTAGCTTCTCACCACTCAGAAAAGATTTTCGTGGTTTCTGGAAGAGCACTGCCGTTGAATGTTCGACCAGGCCTACCGGTTAGCGTAAATGGTGTCAGTGATCCTAAGGGAATAGCTGACCTTTTTCAGGGATCATTTCATTGTTAGGTCACTTTGGGTCTGACACGGGAGAGGTTGACACTGAGAGCAATGAGGATGTAGTTGAGTTCGTTTTCGGACAAAGACGTTGAGAAAGCCATTAAATCGATCTCTAGGGTAATCTCCTGGCCATGATGGGCTAGTAAGAACATCTCCAACACGCTGGACCCCATATCTTCCGATGTTGGCAATCCTCTTCAACCTGTGGGGATGGTCATGCTCATCCACCGATGACCTATGAAGACGATTGTTGCCAATTGCAAAGTAAGGCTGGTGATCTTTCAGATAAATCTAACTACAGACCCATTTCATTAGCTACCATAATATCTAAGGTGCTTGATCGGCTGCTTGATACACAATGAACAAACTTAGTACTGCATCACAACCAATTCGGTTTTTCGGCCTGGTTTGTCCACGGAAACTGCAAGTTTGTGCCTCAAGCAGACGGTAAGGTATATATCGACGGAAGACACCAGTCTATGCTTGTTTTTTGATTTGTCTAAGGCTTTTGACTTGGTTTCCTACGATGTTCTGTGGAAGAAGCTCGAAGACGCTAAAATACCACGCGAAATCATTAACATCTTCAGGTACTGGTATGGGGAACCAAGTCAATAGCGTTCGGTGGCTGGCAGGATGTCGGAGCCATATGCTTGAATGTGGGGTCAGGCAAGGGGGCTGACATCTCTCGTCTTGTTCAATTACATAACGCCCTGATCGAGGCACTCAGTAGTCAGCATATTGGTTGCCATATTGATGGAGTAAACGTCAATAATATAAACGCTGACGATATGGTGCTGTTGAGTGCGTCGGTCTGTGGTCTTAGAAACTTTAAGTTTGTGTGAGTCGTATGCAGCTGAGCATGGCCTGCAGTACAATGTAAGGAAAAGCGAATACATGGTCTTTGAGAGCGGTGGTGACAGGAACCAGTTTGTACCACCCATAAGACTGAACGATGTTCCACCAAAAGAGTGTATCAATTTAATACCTAGGGACCTTGCACGCTGATCCTGACGATGTAGACATTGAACGTGAACGGAGGGCTCTGTTTGTACGAGCTAACATGATAGCCCGCAGGTTTGCACGCTGTTCATAGAATCCAAGATTACTCTATTTATATTTTGTACATCGTTCTACACGTGCAGCCTGTGGGAGAAATACACTCAGAAATCGTACGGAGCCCTCCGTGCAATAAAACAATGCGTTTAGGTGTTGATGGGGTTGCCCCGCTACAGCCTGGTATGTTTGCGGCAGCACGCGTGACTGCTTCTTATACTGTGATGCGCAGCGCCGCGTCGCTGAGTCGTGTGTGGGCCAGCTCCAACATCATCCTGAGCATGGTAGCTGATAGGCTGGACTGTGCTTACATGCGACACTGTAATTTGTCTATAAGAGTCCGATTTGATTACCTATTATTATTATGTGCATTATTATTATTTTATTTTATTTTCTTTTTGTATGGGTTAATTAGCCTGAAATAAATGAATTTTAATTTAATTTTTAATTTAATAATAGCCAAGATCACTCTGACAATCGATCACAAGGTCTGCCAGGCCTAAACTTGCCGCATCCTAGTGTTTCAGACATTTGAAGTTGTAGGTCCAGTGTATGAAAAATGTATAGGTCAATGGATAGAAGGTCTCTGTTCTGTGCACAATCCTCCCAATATGAAAATATTCGATAACTTCTGCAGATTTTATCAGTTAAAATTGTCATATCATAAAGAACTCGAATAAAAGTGCTTGCATCAGCTTACCATTGACAAATTATGTTAAAAAACTTGGTCTGCCACTGCGCACTCAGCCGGAAGTCCTTAGATGAGATAGGTTAGGGTGTCGGAAGGGTATATTTGGAGGCTCCAAGATTCTGGCAGAGTGCGCAATGGCAGACCAAGTTTTCTAACTCAATTTATCAATGGTAAGTTGATGCTGGCACTGTCATTCGTACCTATGAAATTACAATGTTAACGGAAAATCTCAATCCTGCTAAACATGAAAATATTGGATATGTTCTGCAGATTTTTGCCGTTAATATTGTCATATCATAAGGTACCCGAATAAAAGTGCTGGCATCAGCTACCATTGATAAATTGAGTTAAGAAAACTTGGTCTGCCATCCCTCCAAATATACCCTTCCGACACCCCTAACCTATCTCATCTAAGGTCTGAAACACTAGGATGCGGCAAGTTTAGGCCTGGCAGACCTTGTGATCTATTGTCAGAGTGATCTTGGCTATTATGTTGTGGTGGTCGCGTCGTGGTACCCGATGAGATAGTTTAGGGGTGTCGGAAGGATCTTTGGAGAGGTCTGGCAAGCACTTCCGGCAGGGTGCGTATATAACTGCTTTTTACATAATTTTTCAATGGTTAGCTGATGCCAGCACTTTCATTGTGGTATCTTATGACATATTTTTTACAAAAAAATGACTCTGAAAAATATCGATTATTTTTATGTTTCGGCAGGATTGGCTCTGGCAGACCTGGGTCATACGACTTGTTTAAGTCTTGGTTAACGATCCAAACCTAGCCTATCGTGGTAATGAGATAGCCACTTACCCCCTGGGCTCTCGAGCTAATAGTAATTTCAGTCCCAGGAGGCATGATGGCATGTAACAATGCCAAATTAGCACCATACTCTAGTCTAATTGCTCACATAACAGTTTCCTCGGTTTGTCTAGTAGATAATATATACATAATATTATATCACACCCGTATCCCTTGCGGAGTAAAGCCAGCCAGATAAATGTTTGAGAGTCATTCAGAGGACTGTGTATCAATGCAAATTTTGAAAATGTGTATCACTATAGTTACAGGTTGTTAGCCTGTCACCTAATATTACAGTACACAACTGTCACATCCCTTATTCGCTTCTTAAGATACCCAAAGAAAAGATATAGATATTATAGATTCTACCCTTAGGTTCATGGGCAGATAATCATATCAATATTATCATCTTATGCCTACCCTAATCCTAAATCAGTTCAGGTTAGCGCAACAATCATGTAAGAAAAGGATTTGGCAAAATCTTATGACCGGCCACCTGCCTGTCGTCGACCCTGTTTGGGAATACTGTTGTAGGTTGTAGGTAGTATCATCACTACCATGCGGTTGACCATGGTCGACAGATTTTCAGCCGAGGTCAAATCAAAAACTCTACGTCGCCTTTACGAAATACCCTGAGTAACCCATGTTTATGCGATGTAATAATATGTTTTATTTTCCCATATTTCCTTTGTTCACATCACTTCTGATATGGATTTTACATCTGTCAATAGAAGCCAGACAGTAAGTTTTGTGTTATCGTTTCGTTTCCTGAAAATTGAATAAACAACGCTTTCGCCACGAAAACACCCACAACTAAGAGGCGGTGACATGTCGAAATTCCAAAAGATTTTGTGAAGAAAATTAACGCCTTATTTTCGGATTTTAGACTTATTATGGACTACTTTTGGTCAAGTTATGGCAGCCAAAAGTGGTTACGTTTAGAAGTAGTACGTCGCCGAAGTTGCAAAAATCTTAGTAGATAATAAGCCATATTGCTTTCTTGCTGTTTGGCAAAGGTTTTACGTAAAAAGCGATTGTCTGGCCCATATTCAGGTCTTCAAATTCAGTGGTTCGCTGCTTCTTAATGCAACGGAGAGCAGCTGCACGACTTTCATCCTTAATAGTCCATATTAAGCCTAGATTCTGAAATATTTTTCGTTTTCTTTACAAAATCACTATATAATGTCACTGCCTCCGAACCTAAAAAATAACGGATTCTCTCCGGGATCAAGTTTGTCTTCTTGATCTTGACGAATCCACAGATCAGTGAATCTATTATTTTCGGGAAGCACGTCAAAACGATGACGTATTCACCGCGTGTGACGCCACTTATCGTCAAAATGGACTGTCAATCTCATGTCACATTATTTCCGCCCGATCGAACGGAATTTGCATATGGTAATAAGACCGCCACATTCAGTTCAAATTAATTTGGTTAATGTCCAACCATTTTGCAAATAATTGTATTCAGAATATTATGAAATTTCCGCAAATATCCTTTTATTCAGGCCTTTCTAATCAGCAAAAGTAAAGAGACTGTAAATAATGTAGGTAGCTCTATAAAAGTTGACAAGCCGAAAGGACGTCAAGGTACTCTTTATGGGATTACCATTATTATTTTATATGTCGGCCCATGTTCAACAGGGAAACTTGTTCAGTTTTATAAGTACCTTGGTTTCCTTTCGGCTTGTTGTACCCTTTTTGTTACTCCCCCGGTACCTATAAGTATAAAGCATTTTCAAAATTGCTTATTTAAAAGTCGGTTATTTACAGAATCATCTAGGTAAGTACTTGCTTATTACTACTAGCCTAGCCTCTAGATGTTAAACTTTTTTCCCTTTAGGTTTTCAACGAAATTAAATTTACTTTGCGCTCCAACTAAGTATCTCCTGCCATAAATTAAAAAGTTAACTACCCTATAAAGACGTCGATCCAAAGCCACAGACTATAAATTATTTTCCAACCACCCGCGGGGCCTAAGTTACCCCATTAACTTAAGTAGGTTAAGGTATGTAGTTATAGGTTAAGGTATGTAGTTATATACTTTTTTTTTTTTTTTTTTTTTTATCTAAGATGGGCTTACTCTTGACCCCAATCTTACCCTAGAGCAGAGATGGGATCTACGGTGGAGCGAGCTTGCCCAGAAGATGCCTATTCACTCTAGACTTAAAGAGATTCAGGTTATATGCACTCGGAAATACAGACGCAGGCAGGGAATTCCATTCTTTATACCAACCTTTATCCAACGTCAGGGGCAAACTCCACAGAATAGACGCGCGACGCGACGCGCAACATGAGATCTGTAAGATAAACGATCGTCAGCTGTTATCAATTGGAGGCGCGTCATAAACGTCGATAGTACTGAGTGAGCCATCTGTAAAGGCGCCCCGCGTGCCGTCGCCTTAATTTGTAGTCAGACCTCAGACCTTTATCCAATCCACTAGTTTCTCAGCCCCAATATCGTAGACGTTGCAAATCGTGTAGCTCCGACATTGCGAGCTCAGTTTCTCGATACTGCTTCGCGCTAAGTGACATACTGCACCATTGTAACGTTCAGAGGCGTCAGTAGTATACAACAGCTTTCCATTTCTAACAAGCAAAAAATTGCTAACGTAAGTATAGCACTAACTCTTACGGTCGCATCGATTTTTAGAATCTGTTGGTTTTAAAAACAGATCATACCAAGTTCTAAGTTTCTTAAAGTACCTAGAATATATCTCTTTTAATACCCAAAAGTTAGTAGTAATTAGGTTTTAGATAAAAAACTGATTTCGATTCAGGAAATAAATTTTTCCAAAATAAAAATAGCCATTTTTGCAGTGAAACCAGCTTTCCGACGTCTTGCGCCTGCCTAATCGTGGGTTGCTGCGCCTATCCTCGTCTTAACCTCGGAAGCGGTATTTCAAGTCCACTAGTTTGTCAGCCAACACCAATACCTATTGTAGACGTTGCAAATCGCGTAGCTCCGACAATACAAGCTCAGTTTCTCGATACTGCTTCGTACTAATTGACATACTACACCATTCTAACGTTCAGAGGCGTCAGTATCTGAAACAGCTTTAGCCCTTTTAATTTAACTAAATTATCGTTGTATCGACAACAACCCAAAGAATATTTTTGGTAACGTTAACGAGAATTTTGTAAAACTTACTAGTTTTTTCTCTCCGTGTAGCTTCCAGATGTAAAGTAACAGCAAAGCAGTTTCAAAGTTCTTCTATTGATCGCCGGAAACCAAACTGGGAACAACCCCATACAGTGATAAATTGACAACTATTGGATAATTACAGCTCTACGTCATGCATTATTCGAAAAGAAAACAGAAGAATACATTTGTATGAAAACGCAAGTTTTCAATCTAAGTATCTGGGGGCACGGCAGTGCCCTCACCAAGTCGAGCTGAAAGCGGCACGGCCGTATCATCCTTTTCTCGAACCAGTTCAGGCCATTTTTGACCCCCCTATAACTCCCTTGTCAATAAGTTTAGAACCCTCATTTCAAAATATCTTATCAAGCACTGCATAGACACGATATATTTCAAATTTCATTTAATTTGGACCAGTATTTTAGAAGTTATAGTTAGTCAAAGTTTCTTAATTTTCTGCCTGACTGACTGACTGACTGACTGACCGATCATCAAAATTCTAAGGTACTTCTAGCAGACTGAGGAGCTTGAAACTTAGAATACACCTTGTATTTAGTGTATGAATAAAGGGAAAACTATAACATTGTGCATATTCGATTGCAACCGCATAACTAACTTTGTATTTCCATACAAATGTATAGGATTACAAAGTTAACTTTGCGGATGGGCTTTGAGGAAATCTGTAGCTGAGGCTCAATAAGTAGTTCCAGAACAGAGAAAGATGAAGACTATCTACAAAAAGAAATGAGATCCCACCAAAAACATTTACTTGTAAAATGAACCAAGTCTCTTTATATTTACAATAACTAGAATGACTTGGCAATCGCACACTATTTGCTTGTGAAATACGATGGTCTAATGCGATGGCCGGGTCATTCTAGTTATTGTAAATATAAAAGTTTTTAAATATCGATATAGTTACTGTAAGATGATGTCTGTTACCTAATTATGCAATAGCTTAAGATGAAAGTTCCCTGAAGTAGTCCTTGAATAAATCAATAACCGACTTGGCATTACATGGATCTCACAACTTTTTACAGTAGATGAACTGAGAGGCGAGACTTGGTTCATTTTACAAGTAAATGTTTTTGGTGGGATAGACATTTCCGGAAATGTAGTATCGAATACATCTCATCTTCCTTTGACGCTCGCACCGATATGTTAGCAGTGTTCTAAACTGCTAACTCACTAACGATCTGACTGGCGTAGGCATAATCCAGTTTAAGCCGATTCACGTGCAAATCTTAGTTGCAGACATTCACACATATCGTAGTGTATCGAGTCGATGAACGACCTGATTAACACTGGTGTCAGAGTTTTCGAATCGACTAGGTACTAGGTAACTAGAACATTAAAGCCGTGTGATGCCGGCAGAGTAGAATAGCACCACCCCCTCTCTTCCCGTGGGGGTCCTGAGAGGCGACTGAGGGATAAACCCGACCCAAGCAGCCAGGGCCAACCGTATGGTGGCGGTTAATCCACCATAAAAGCATTCCCAAGGAGGGTTGACGTCTGGTAGGCGGCCGGTCGTAAAATTAAGCCAAATCCTTCGCAACAAGATTTTGTGTTCAACTAAACGTGTTGCGCCGACCCCAAGTAATTGGGATAAGGACAGGAGGATGATGATAGATAGTACATTAATATGACGTAGTTTTGTTAGGACGGATTTTTAATATAAGGTTATCTATCATAGATAGCAAGTCGGCTAAACTGTCCCATCGACGCTTATCATCATCCAAGGTATCTTCTAACAAAAAAAAACTACTATTTCAGCCTGCAATGACTAAACAAAACCACAGATAATAAAAATATACTTACTAGACCAAATGAAGCTAGGG
Source organism: Phthorimaea operculella (assembly GCA_024500475.1). Lineage (NCBI taxonomy): Eukaryota > Metazoa > Arthropoda > Insecta > Lepidoptera > Gelechiidae > Phthorimaea > Phthorimaea operculella. The sequence goes on along the minus strand of JANFCV010000388.1, from coordinate 89,314 downwards.
ATGAAACTGTCTTACAAAGTTGTAAATCTTTTAAGCCTGAAAACCTGAAGCTATTACTATTATTTCTAACAAAACTAGGTATTAATGTCTATCGCAATAAATAACTATTAAAACACATTTTCTACGTCAAAAATATAAAATCTAAACTACCTACTTACTTCCCAAAGCGTATTTTTAATGTATTAGTAAAATCACAACCCTCCTTTTTACTTTGCTGCAGTCGGATAATAAATCCCGCTAAGTAATACTAGGTACTAAACTTTGTCAGTTAAAGTTTGTGGTCAAACAAACGCAGTAAAGTTTTCAATCTGTGAAAACCTCCTTAGCTTCTGTGTGACCACAATCTTCTGGTTTAGTAGTAGGATTATCCTTATACAGTTAGGTATTAACAAACGGTTCCTAACCGCGGAGTAGTAATCTTTTCTTTGATAGATACTAAGTTTACTAAGATAATTAAAAAAATTACACCTACAACGTGTTACAAAAGAACTAATAAATGTCCCATACAAATTAAGTTCATTTTGTATGGGAGGACCAAATATTTTTTCTTATTTCGCCCATTTTCCATGGGGAAAGTTGTTAAATAGGGGTTAAATAGTTTACGATTACTATAGCCAGCAAATCCACCTTAAAGGGATCAACTTATAGCTACTAGTTTTGCCTAGTATTCGTATCTCTCTCCCTTCGTGTGGGACACCGAGTCGTTCAACGACCCGATGAACCCTAGAGTTTTTCAACCGCCTACTGCAAGTATTTGTATAAAAACCAGTATAAGTTGGTCCCTTAAATGAGTAGGTAGATTTGCTGGCGATAGTACATCGTAACTAACAAAATTTTCCACCGGCAAGGGTAAGTGGAAATTATTACGGAAAAGGTCCCTCTGAGGGTCCTTCAATAAATTTGGTGTAAGTGTCAGAAAATAAGCCGAGGTACTAAACGACACTAAACAACGCCACTTTTAGTGCCGGCAGGACAAGTTCGGGGAGTTTTAGTACTCCAGGGACCTTTATTTGAGGTCTGTTTGTTTTATTCTTGTAGGTATTATCCCCTGAGATTCCGGTTATTTCCAGTTAAGGTCAGTCGTCGCTAGTAATGGCTATCTGTATAGGCACTCCGCGCGCCGTATTCCTAACTTGTTCTTTTAGCCCTTCAAAGCCTAACTAGCTTTTTTTGTTTTTATTAGGTTTGAAATTCTAAGTCGGAATCACATATAATAATACTGGTTCTTCTTATACAGTTGCAAAAAACTACAAGATTAGTTTCATTACTTAAGATATTGTAATGTAAAGAATCCAATGGCACTAGAAAATACCACCTTTCTATAATTGACCACCTCGAAAACGATCTCCTTAAATTGTTCTTCTTCTTCTTTTTACACGACTACCTCAGGAGATGTTTCTCGAGAGTATTTATGTATGTATGTATCCAGAAATTCGTTTTCACGGGCAACAGCCCAAACGGCTGGGTGAATCTTGACACGTGGGGGGGTCGTTAGATTTGTTTCAGTAGCGTGAGTGACACTGGCTATATTAAAAATTCATAAATTCAAGATGGATGATTATTATCACATAAAACAACTTTGAAACTACCGCAGTCGGGCTTTTGGTTTTTAATGCTTGTTTGAAAATGATTTTTATAAAATGGCTCACTGACCGAAAAACTAGTACGAATATCTTACATAACCAAAGTTCTTACTGTATTAGTGACCTTACTGTCACTTTAGTAACGTAGCAAGTGTTTTCCTTGATATATTGCTGACCGTACTTACCCTGCCAAGCCAACTAATCTTCTGAAAGGCTCATGTTATTTCAGACTTTGCTGTTTCTAGGGATAAAACATAATCATTTTGTGCTTGCAAGGCGTATAGGCATTGCCGATGTGGCGCAGTGGTTAGTAAGGGTTAGTATGACTGCCTGCGATGCAGAAGTTTCCGGGTTCAATTCCCAGTGTCACTCGCAAAGGTGACATTTATCTATTTGTACATTTGTTCCCGGTCTGGTCTGAACCACCCAATTGTCCGGAAAGCAAGATGGCTTAGTACTTCGGAGGACAAGTTAAGCCGTCGGTCCCGGTTGCTGTCTATGGTCACGATCACTTAGATGAAGGTCGTTACAGAAACATGTCAGAGGCCTACTACCAACTTGCAGTAGGCAGTTTAAAAACTCTGACGACAGTGTTCATCCGGTCGTTGGATGACTTGGTGTCCCACTCGAAGAAGAAGATTTCTTGTAGGACACTGAACCGATGTACAACCCACATAAATCCAAAGACAAAAACCGGGTGATCGTTCATCCAAAGCGGAATCATCTTTCTTACAGACAACCAAGTGGCTCAGCATGTAAGTTTTATACTTAGTTAGTTGTTCAAGCATCATATTCTATTCTATTACTGCTGCTCATTCCCTATTTTATGTTATGTTATGATACCCAAGATTGGAAATGGTATCTTGCTAAACAAAGTTGGCATCAAACAATCTTTAATTGGTCTTTTGTCTATCTTCCTAAGTTAGTGCCAAAATATCGCTAGCATTATTATCTCTATGTAAGTTTCATGTGTACTTAGGTGCGTGAGCAGTAAGTGGTGTCAATGCCAAGTCGTCCACTCACCGCACGAACTTCGGCGCTGTGCAAACTTGGTGTTAATACAACCTATGAATTGTGTGGTCAAGGCTTTTAGGAGCTGTCTCTATTGCTTTGGGGGTAAAAGTGTTTCTATTAGAGAATCGTGGGTATTCGTGGATTGAATCGCAATAATTGGGATTAATAGCCACAACAGTCACTACCAGTAATGTGCCTCCCTGTATCAGGTGGAATCTTAGCAGACGGATTCGCAAAACAGTGCAATATGTAGTACTAGCAGCCCGTCAGCGGTTTCACCTACTGCATTTACCCCTTTTCCCATGGAAAAAAGAGATTTTCCCGGCAAATTTTATACATTTACATAAGCTGTTTTAAATCATTCAATCTATTACAAAAAACCGCATCAAAATCCATCGCGCGGTTTAGGAGGAGTTAGCGAATCCGACGATAGAGAAACACAAAAAGCGACTTCATTTAATACTATCGCTAACATTATTCTCTCTATGGAAATTCCATGTGTACTTAGGTGCATAAGTACTAAGTGGTGTTTAATGTATGTGTTTGATTCTCAGTTAGTGCCAAAATATCGCTAGCATTATTCTCTCTATGTAAGTTTCATGTGTACTTAGGTGCATAAGCACTAAGTGGTGTTAGTGCCAAGTCGTCCACTCACCGCACGAACTTCGGCGCTGTGCAAACTTGGCGTTAATACAACCTATGAATTGTGTGTTGAAGGCTTTTAGGAGCTGCCTCTGTTGCTTTAGGAGTAAGGCCTTAGTGTTTCTATCTAGTGTGGTTCATTTTCAACAAGAAGTCCTCAAGATCTTGAGTTTTATTTTACTCCCTTGTTTGGCATCACGGCGAATCCAACGATACCAAAGCCGGATGTCAAATGAAAAACGATCACCTAGTACGAGCGCAAACTCTACTAACCAGAGATTTTTGGTTTAAACTAAAATAATTAAGATCAATAGCCACAACAGTCACTACCAAGGAATGAGCCAACCTGCATCTGGTGGAATCTTAGATTATGTTATGTCGCATTCACAGGGAATACAGCTACTCATTGCCTAGATTCAAAAGTTGCCTCTTACCTACGATAGTCACGTGTATGTAGACATGGGTTGGATATCCTGCTAGTAATACATAGAATTATTTCTTAAGCTTAGTTAGGTATAAAGCGTACAGAGGCTTTCATTTTCATTCCTCAAGCTCCTACAAAATATTGCTGTCCTCACATTTAACCACTTAAGTATCTAATCCTGAAACACCTCTTGAACGTTGAACCACATCAAAAGTTTCTCTTGTCAGTCACAAACATCTTAGGGTACTCGGTCGTCTACTAAAATACATTACCTCGGGTACAAATTAGCTATCTGATAAAAGGTGACCGAATTTGTCCTTCAAACTTTTACTTTCAAAGCTTTTTAAAGTTTTGAAATAGGAAGATCTAAATCTTTTCAACAGGAGGTGACAAGTGAGACTAATGTCTATTAGCATTTTGAGTAATTTTTTTTAAAAAAGAAGAAAAAAAAGAAATCGGTCGCAGGAGTCCCCGTAAAAGCATTAAGTGCTGACTTATAAAGACGGCTAATTTAAATCCCAGATTTTAGGGTGCAGCAAAGGTTTGCAGCAGTAGAAATATACAAAACAGCCGCGTTAGTCCACTTTTGGACAAGGGCTGTTCTCATGTAGATGTATTAGACATACTCACCGTGCTTTGCGTGCGAGTTAGGCAGGTCAAAATGCTTTCGTGGTAAATCATTTTCAAAAGCTCGACTCTATTATTTATTTTGAAAACCTTGCAGTCTTCGGATTAATTGCAAAACCTATCCCAGTAGATGGAGCCCTGCCACGCGTGAGTGGCCAAAATTCACTTGCACTATTTTGCAGGTTAGATTGAGCCGCGGTAGCCCAGTTGGTAGTGGCGTCGGCAGTACAGATGCCGATAAGGTCGCAGGTTTTCAAAGATTGTATACCTATCACGGGAAGCGTTTTAAAAAGGTATTTGATTCTACATTTGTTTACTTAGAAAAGAGAAATATCGTAATAAATATTATTTATTATAAACGGCCGAATTTGACCAAAATTGTTCACTGTAAAACCTTTCACAAATTCGGATCTTAAATGAAATCCAAGTGAATTAGGCCAACAAATTGACCGGATTCGCCCAACACATGCGATAAGTGTTATCCGGAAAAAAACGGTATTATCCCGATCAGACAAATTGGAGATCCCTGGAACCGGCAATCTCGCCCTGACAACGGTTTACGGCTAATTCTTCCGGATAATTCGGCCAGCGCTAATCATGGGAGCCGTATTCAGGGACCAATTTTGTCTTATTACGAAAAATGAGGTACCTATACCTACTACGTCTAAATCATCATGCCTGCCGAACTCATTTTAGACCAGCACAACATGTTTTGTAAGAAAACAAAATAATGTAGCAAACGAAAGGATTTGACAATGTTTTATATGACCGGCCGCCTGCCTGACGTCAACCCTCTTTGGGAATGCTATTGAAGGTGGTATCACGACCACCATGCGGTTGACCATAGGTAGTCGACAGATATTTAGCCGAAGTCAAATACTCTATCGTCGCCTTTTACGAACCCGAGTGGACTAGGGGTGGCAGTATTATTAGCCACTTCCACACGGTGAACTACGTCTAAATATTAGTATTAAATGATAATGGGAATATGCAAGTTAGGTTGGAATTTAGAATTGGATAGGATAAGTTCCTATATAGCGTTTGCCATCCTTACTAATTGTGAAGCGCTAATTGCCCAATTTTACATTTTTCCTGAACGCATTTCTTTACCTCAATAAAGAAGGTCGTAGCAAGTCGTAACGCGAGTGGCAAATCAGTGTCGTAGCATTCGTTAATCAATCAATTTAAAATACCAATGATACCCGAATACGGCCGCGATTTTTATCACTTGGATCTAAGTCGGATTATTTCACGACAGGTCTCGTTCATGGCGTCCCTGATTGGGGGTGTCAGTAGGGTCTCCACAAACGGCCAACTATCGAGGAAAATGTCTCCAGTTTTACAACATTTTGTTGGACAAACCATCGATTGGCTATCATTTAGATCTCTCCTACAGAGTACGTCCGTTCGTTTGACAGTCATCCTAGGTTTGACAGTCAACATAGGGTCTATTTTTTTTGTTGATATGTTTTTAGTATGGGTTTGACAGCTGTCATATATGGCCTATCCGAACGGCCGTCCTATAGAGGTTCATAAAAAATATCTTCTCTGGTACAGCGATTGTATCAGTGATTTTGAATCTTACTGCCCTTTCTCAAAGTTCAAAACCTTTGAAAAAGCTTAACAGTAGTTGATGGTGTGGAGCCACGTGTTAGTTTCCAAAATAAACTTGCTGAATTCGCAGGCTAAGATAGAACCGTGGTAGCCCAGTGACAGTATCGGTGCCGAAAGTCGCAGCTTCAAATCTTGCCTGCAGTGGAAAATTACGCAAGTTTTTTTGAAATAGTGGGAGGGCTTAAATTATCCGTTTGTTACCGGACCGTGTTTTGTGAAATCTACATGTACGTTCGATTTTTGCTTATAAAAATTACAAAACAAAAACATGAGACAGACCAAAGACAGACAGACACCCAATAAAATTAGATCATAAAATGGCTACGATTCTAGCGGCACCTAAATATTCCTAGTTTTAGTCTGTCACAAAAAAAAAACAATAAAGAAACTGCAAAAACTACAGTCAGTAGACAAATAATATTAAACGAAAAACGTATACGGTATACACAAAACCACGCAAACCTATTAAAGCCTATGATGTTTTCTAACATCGCTTTAGGCGTTTATGCAATCGAACATCACGGAGACATTTTATGATTTTCTGTCATAATTGTTTTATTTATGAATCATATTTAGCAGAGAAAACGTCCCGCCAGAATCAAAATCAGTATCACTATAAGGGCGTTTGTCCACCACCGCCGTCACCGTCACGTCACCGAGAACGAGATGACGGCGCCGAAGTAGCGGTACATACATTTACTTATGGCGTTTGTCCACCGCCGCCGCCGTCACCGATCGCCGTGACGTTATACCGGGAGTAACGGAAAGGGTATAACAAGCCGAAAGAAGGTCAAGGTACTCAAGAAATTGAACAACTTTCCCCATGGAACATAGGTCGACATATAAAAAAATAATTGGAACTCCCATAGTAAATCAATCAGCTGATCGGCGATTTAGTATGGGAGGTACATCGGGAAAGTTGTTCAGTTTCATGAGTACCTTGACCTCCTTTCGCCTTTTTATACCCTTTCCGTTACTCCCGGTATAAAACTTGGCCCGAAATAATCTCGTTCTCGGTGACGTGATGGTGACGGCGGTGGACAAACGCCCTTACAATAGGCTGTTTGGTAGATGGGATTTTGTTATTTACTTATTTGGAAAGATTATTTATTTATTTTTATTTATAGTGGGCGGTATCAACTTATCCTTGTATTCTTTATAGTACCAGACTAATGGCCTGTCCAACGGTTTCTTCCATTTCCTGTGAGAATAAGGTTTTTCCGCTCGGTGAAAAAATAGATCGTGTTACTAAGGGCTATTCAGAGTAGCGCCACACAAAATCATTTAAGTTTTTCTATAGGAATAAGGAGGTTTCTCTTAGTATTAGATCTCTTAGATTATTTTTTGAATACGTATTAACGTAGGAAACAGGTTCTTAAGCAAAAGCCTCGCCACGGCAAGCCCTTCGGCCAGATGGCCTGATGACTTAAAGGCGGCTGATAGTGGCTGATAGTGGCTGAATAGCGAACAGAGTGATCGTGTCTTATGGCGTACACTGGGGAAGACCTACGTCCAGCAGTGAACTGCTATACTAGTCTGTTGTGATTTGTGCTTGTGAGATTGCATTGAGTGAAAGCTTTTTTAAATTAGTCTACTATATCTTTGATTACAAAAATAAAAAACCATCCTCTTAAAAAAGCTTACATCCCACCAAAAAAATTCAATTGTAAAAAGAACCAAGTCTCGCCTCTCAGTTCATCTACTGTAAAAAGTTGTGAGATCCATGTGATGCCAAGTCGGTTATTGATTTATTCAAGGACCATACTGCCCCGATAAGAGAAAAGTGACTTTAGCCGCCTTTTTATATTTTTGCATTATTGAAATAAGCAGAAAATTCCGCATTGACCTGTCTTACCCGCATATTTTTACGACCTTTACTTTAGAAGATACGGTTTAGCTAAAAGGCAGCTAAGTGACATTTTTAAGCCCGAGTATAAACTAAAAGGCGGTTAAGTAGTTTAGCTAGACTTAAAAGTGGTTAAGGCATTTTAACGTTTTTTTAACTATTACAATGATTTTTCATTTATGTCGTATGATAAGAAATATGGCCGCGAAGTGCACGAAATAACCTAAAAGACAGTAACATACGTACTTAGCCCCCTTTTTCGTTAGCAGTAGTTTTGTCAGATAAATTTCTTTAAGACACTATAAAGACGCTACCTTTGTTAACAGAAACTACGTAAGTTTGACGGCTTTATAGCATATTACAAATATTGGTAAACTTGACTGTCATACTAAGGTTGTTAGCGGCTAAGTCTCTGTACTAAATAAGAAGGCGGCTAACTGATAAAAAATCTATGTGAAGTTGGTCACTCTTAAATGAGCTTCATCGACCCCGTCAACCATATTTCGTAACTATATCTGTTTTAATATTAGAGAAAGCACAGATTTGTTTTTATTTCTGTTATTGTTTGTTCGAGTCTTTGAATGCAATTAACTGCGTATCTACGGGATTAATTTAATAAAAATGCAATTAATAGATACAAAATCTCCGGGAAACATAAGCTACGTTTTAAGAAGGGAAAATATCTCATTCACTAGGCTGGCTACAAAAATCAAAAATCTCAATCGATCACACACACTTGCTAGTCTGGACAACCGAAAGTGGATGTGTAACACCTCGAGCTCAGCTAATAAGAAATGTTGAAATGGCTCTATCGATAGTAAAAATTTCCTGCATGATGCTGCAGTATTCAGCAACTTGCTGGTATGTTTTGACTTATCTATCAAGAGTATGGATATGGAGTACAAGCACTATAATAGTTTCTAAATCTGTGAGTACAAGATTTACATCACCAAGAGCGTCTCTCTAAACCAAAAGAAATACCAAAGCGATTCCAAAGCAAAATTTTATCACCACGGTAAGCCGTTTTTGTAACAAACACACATCCAGACATTCCAGACCCTCAATGTCTAATCGAGATTCTAGAGTGGCTAACATAAAAAACTCTAGCCTAGATATTCCGCAAAGCTTAGCTAAATTCTAATGGTTTAAGCTTCAAAGCGGAAATTTATTAAAGTAACGAGTAAGTAAATTTTGTCGATACTCAAGTATATCAAAACATGAAGTAAAAAAAATATCTTGAAATAAAACAACGGGTATGAAATAAATAAGATGTTTCTTAGAAGTTTGAATAGTTCAATGGTCTAAATATTTATCATTCTATAATATTTACGTATTTAAAGTTACACGTTTTACAAATAAAAAATTAACAAACGGTACATTTAAATATGATGAGAAATTACAATATTTTTATACTATTATGTACGTGTTTTAATATTTGCACGTGCAGTTTAATGTAAATCTTTCAAATATTATTCTTCATCAAAGTATTTTTTATTTTTATTATTGTTCTTATGCTTAATTTTTATAATTTCTTCTAAAATCCACTTTTTTTGCAACAAAACGATACTAAGCAAAAAAGCGGCTAACTGTGAAAGTTAGAAACTTAACGATCTTTTAGTTTAGTTCGATCCAAGTCGGACCCGTTTTTAAATTAAAAAACTAAACAATAAGGCAGCTAAGTCAAAATACTAAACTAAAAGGCCGCTAAAGTATACTTAACTGCCTTATTGCGTCTGATGAACTTATAAATATTGCCCGTAGTAAATACGTTAAGTACATTTTGCCATTTTTCTAAAATACTGTGCAACATATTTAAAAAATAGCAATGGCAAATGATGCTTAATATATTTTTTATTATTTTAACATAAATATTTATTTTTAACTGCAACAGAATTCAAGAAAACTGATTTCGCGGGTTTTTTCCATTTTTCTCAAAATTTACTTTTGTGGCTTAGCGGCCTTCTTTCATATCACGGCAGTATACAGGGAACTTTCATCTTAATAATTAGGTAACAGACATCATCTTATAGTAACCATATCGATATTTAAAAACTTTTATATTTACAATAACTAGAATGACTCGGACATCGCACCAGACTATCGTATCTCACAAGTAAATAGTGTGCGATTTCCAAGTCATTCTAGTTATTGTAAATTTAAAAGTTTTTAAATATCGATATGGTTACTATAAGATGATGTCTGTTACCTAATTACGCAATAGTTTAAGATGAAAGTTCCCTGTAGTAGTCCTTGAATAAATCAATAACCGACTTGGCATCACATGGATCTCACAACTTTTTACAGTATATGAACTGAGAGGCGAGACTTGGTTCTTTTTACAATTTGAATGTTTTTGGTGGGATCTCATTTCTTGTAGGTAGTTTTCTTCTTTCTCTTTTCTGGAACTACTTCTTGAGCCTCAGCTACAGATTTCCTCAAAGCCCAACCGCAAAGTTAACTTTGTAATCCTATATATTTGTATGGAATTACAAAGTTAATTATGCGGTTGCAACCGAATTTGCAGAATGTTACAGTTTTCCCTTTATTCATACACTAAATACAAGTTTTATTCTAAGTTTGAAGCTCCTCAGTCTGCTAGAAGTACCTTAGACTTTTGATGATCGGTCAGTCAGTCAGGCAGAAAATTAAGAAACTTTGACTAACTATAACTTCTAAACTACTGGTATAAATTAGATGAAAGTTGAAATGTATCGTGTCTATGCAGTGCTTGATAAGATATTTTGAAATGAGGGTTCTAAACATATCGACAAGAGAGTAATGAGGGGTTGAAAATGGCCTGAACTGGTTCGAGAAAAGGATGGTACGGCCGTGCCGCTTTCAGCTCGACTTGGTAGGGGCACTGCCGTGCCCCCAGATTTATAAAATGACGACCGAAAATATGCGACCCACAACTCTGAAAATAATGCTCGTTTGGCTTCACAAATAACTTTTATCTTTGCGACTTTCGTACATAAATCTTTCTCTTTAGTTATACGGGTACTTTTTACACATTTACCTACGCCCCCCTCCTCTCTCTTTTTCTCCCATTTACTCCGGGAACGATTATTAGATTCGTATGAATACCGGAATGGCCCCGACCGATAAATCTCCGATTGTTACTATTGAATCTGCCCTCCCACACCCCGTGGCCACAGTAAAAATAATATGAGCAAATTAGTCATATTAAGATACCCTTAAAAACCAAGCGTCGCGGCGTCGCGGCGTCGTCGTTGTCGCTGTCAAATGACTGGTTTGTATGGGGATACCAGAAAGACTGGGCGTCAGCGTCAACGACGCCGCCGTGTGGCCGTCACGTTGACAGCGCGCTGAGAAGCTCAGGGTTTGTATGGCGCTGTCAGTTGATGCGGTCGGGTTTTTCTACAAGACCGCAGCGACATTGGCGCCGTAAAACTTTGACGGCGTTGTTGTCGCGACGCCGCCCGGTTAATAAGCGTACCCTCACAGTACAGTCAGTTTCATGTCTGGTTAGACACTTTGACCACAAAGTTTGAATAACAGTCCAAGGACCAAACTGTTTAACCCAGCCTGAGCTTGGGTGTATTTTAATACCCATAGCTTGTAGAATCGATGAGACTGAAAGGTTCTGGAAACGTATTAGAAAACCTGTGACGGCCTCGCATTAAATGGACTGTGTAGAAATTGTGTGCAGCCGTTAATTCACGGTCCGAATCTGCAATTAGCCCTAAATCGTGGTGAACATCTCACTACTACTGCTGAAACCCTAATAATCTTACAAAACCTACTACTTATAATATGAGATGCCATTTGTATACCACCTTTATGTGCAAGATCGTCATGTGCGTCTGCCACATCCCTCGAACGCGGCGCTATACACTTTCATACTACGACTATAGCTACAGCCGCACGCATCGGCCGCACATAACAAACTTGCACCTAGACTTGTCGACTTTTTACACGACTACGGCGAAGCAAAAAGGAGTGTTATGATTTTGACCGCTATGTGTGTATGTATGTATGTATGTATGTGGCTATGTTTGTGGAATAATTTCATCTGTTCCCTCATAACTCAAAAACTACCTATCAGAATTTGACAAATGAGGTATCAAAAGAAGCGTTTAATCAGGCCGATGGTTATAGGCTATATATTGTCACAATAAATTGATTATGGCGCCCTCTATACAGTGTGAAGTAACGAGGAAAATATTTATTTTCTTGTACTGGTATCGAGTTGGGTATCAAACGAAAGGACTGAATTAGCACAATCCAGAAATATATATATTTTATCTCTAAAAACGTAGATTTTCTTAGATAATGAAGTCGGAATAAAGATAAGACATCGCACTAAAACTTTTGGCAAACATTTTATAATCGAGCTCATTTGACTCGGACTTGTCATATTATTGATGATAAAATTTATTTGACATGTAAGCACAACATACATAAAATATCTATAGCAAATCCGTGCGTATAAAACAAAGGTGGTACATATACGAAACGAACATGTTAATGTAAAAGATCTTTTATGTATCTATAGTAGGTACTAACTGTTGCTACTCAGTTACTACCTGATACGAAGTTGGTTGCCAATGGGGAGATTCATAATCACTCAGTGCGATCCAAACACGCAAAAAGAAACGTATACTTACGTTACATCTAAGAAATGTAGGCATCTACTTTAGAAGTGAAACTCGCACCAACCATCTAGTCGGGGGGTTGAGGGGGGCTTGCCCGCCTCACAGAAAAAAGAAACGTAGACATCTACTTTAGAAATGAAATTCGCACCAACCACCGACTCGGGGGGTTGAGGGGGGCTTGCCCACCTCACAGAAAAAGAAACCTGGACATCTACTTTAGAAGTGAAACTCGCACCAACCACCGACTCGGGGTTGAGGGGCTTGCCTGCCTCACAGAAAAAGAAACGTAGACATCTACTTTAGAAATGAAATTGCACCAACCACCGACTCGGGGTTGAAGGGGCTTGCCCTCCTCACAGAAAAAGAACAAGGACATCTAATTTAGAAGTGAAACTGCACCAACCATTCACTGGGGTTGAGGGGCTTGCCCCTCACAGAAAAAGAATCTTAAACATCTACTTTAGAAGTGAAACTGCACCAACCATCGACTGGGGTTGAGGGGCTTGGCCCTCAAAGAAAAAGAAACGTGGACATATACTTTAGAAGTGAAACTCGCACCAACCACTGACTCGGGGGTTGAGGGGCTTACACCCTCACAGAAAAAGAAACGTGGACATTTACTTTAGAAGTGAAACTGCACCAACCATTTACTCGGGGTTGAGGGGGCTTGCCCTCACAGAAAAAGAATCGTAAACATCTACTTTAGAAGTGAAACTCGCACCAACCATCGACTCGGGGTTGAGGGGGCTTGCCCTCAAAGAAAAAAGAAACGTGGACATATACTTTAGAAGTGAAACTCGCACCAACCACCGACACGGAGGGTTGAGGGGGGCTTGCCCCCCTCACAGAAAAAAGAAACGTAGACATCTACTTTAGAAGTGAAACTTGCACCAACCCCCGACTCGGGGGGTGAGGGGCTTGCCACCCTCACAGAAAAAGAAACGTGGACATTTACTTTAGAAGTGAAACTCGCACCAACCATATTTACACGGGGTTGAGGGGCTTGCCCTCACAGAAAAAGAATCGTAAACATCTACTTTAGAAGTGAAACTCGCACCAACTATCGACTCGGGGGGGTTGAGGGGCTTGCCCTCACAGAAAAAAGAAACGTGGACATCTACTTTAGAAGTGAAATTCGCACCAACCTCCGACTCGAGGGGTTGAGGGGGGCCGACTCGGGGTTGAGGGGCTTGCCTCACAGAAAAAGAACAAGGACATCTAATTTAGAAGTGAAACTCGCACCAACCATTCACTGGGGTTGAGGGGCTTGCCCTCAAAGAAAAAGAAACGTGGACATATACTTTAGAAGTGAAACTCTGCACCAACCCCGACTGGGGTTGAGGGCTTGCCTCTCACAGAAAAAAAGAAACGTAGACATCTACTTTAGAAGTGAAACTGCACCAACCCCTGACTCGGGGGTTGAGGGGGCCACCTCACAGAAAAAGAAACGTGGACATTTACTTTAGAAGTGAAACTCGCACCAACCATTTACTCGGGGTTGAGGGGGCTTGCCCTCACAGAAAAAGAATCGTAAACATCTACTTTAGAAGTGAAACTCGCACCAACCATCGACTCGGGGTTGAGGGGCTTGCCCTCACAGAAAAAAGAAACGTGGACATCTACTTTAGAAGTGAAACTCGCACCAACCACCGACTCGGAGGTTGAGGGGGCTTGCCCCCCTCACAGAAAAAAGAAACGTAGCCATCTACTTTAGAAGTGAAACTCGCACCAACCACCGACTCGGAGAGTTAAGGGGGGCTTGCCCCCCTCACAGAAAAAAGAAACGTGGACATATACTTTAGAAGTGAAACTCGCACCAACTACCGACTCGGGGGGTTGAGGGGGGCTTGCCTCCCTCACAGAAAAAGAACAAGGACATCTACTTTAGAAGTGAAACTGCATCAACCTTTACTGGGGTTGAGGGGGCTTGCCCTCACAGAAAAAGAATCGTAAACATCTACTTTAGATGTGAAGATCGCAGCAACCATCGACCTGGGGTTGAGGGGGCTTGCCCCCCTCACAGAAAAAGGAAACGTGGACATCTACTTTAGACGTGAAACCCGCACCAACCATCGACTCGGGGGGCTTGCTCACAGAAAAGTAAAACGTTAACATCCCCTGTAAAAGTAAACCTTGCACCAACCATCTCCTCGGGTGGTCGCTGCATTTACGTTTGCCACCTAGTGGGAAATATAAGGCGCTGAATGGAGCTATTGGTCTTCTCCACAATAGTTTCACTTCACTTCAGGCGGTTTTAGGTTGGTTTTGCGTTATTAGCCAAGGTACACTTACTTAATTTCGCAGGCTTTTCTTCTGTCTCTGTCTCTTCTACCTCTATGAGGTATAAAAATTTTAGCGATTTTTTAACACTAGAAGTATTTGAAATTCGGGGTTTTGGAGATTAGTGACAAGCATAAATCTTTTTAGGGTGAATTGAAAAAAGACAAGGATCATCATCAGAACTTCTTCGTTTCAACACTAAATGTCCTATCTAATAATCATGCCTTCTCATTCTTTTCAGTCAGCTTGTATTTTTCTATAGCGAAAAAGCTATCATTTACGTTTTGGAGTATGTACACTTTCCACATCTGTGCAACAGTATTTTACGAGAGTAGCTTTACTGAGTATTCTTTGTTATTACAGGCGTGTTTGGAACTTATTTAATATACTTAACTCCAAAATATTTAAAATAAAGAAGTCAAAACTAAAACCTGACTACAGAGAGATCGTTTAAAAGAAGAAACAAGAATTTTGAAATATTAACTACACACAATTTAATGCCTCTATCGTCTACAAAAGTCATACAAAGCTAACACCTATAATAATTAATTTTTGTGGAAATTTAATATAAATTCATAGTGGTTTTGAGGTGATAGCTGTGGTCGTGTGCCACCCACGTATTCCAGTCCAGTACTTCTTACGTAATAAAAAAATATAGGCAAAGTGGCACACGACCACAGCTAGCAGCTCAAAACCACTATGAATTTATATTAAATTTCCACAAAAATTAATTATTATAGGTGTTAGCTTTGTATGACTTTTGTAGACGATAGAGGCATTAAATTGTGTGTAGTTAATATTTCAAAATTCTTGTTTCTTTCTTTTTAGAGCGCGATCTCTCTGTAGTCGGGTTTTAGTTTTTGGACTTCTTTTTATGCTATATCTGAAATAAAAACAGGATTTTAATTTTCGATTTACTTACTTTTTGTGGAAACTTCGTGTCATAGTAGATACTGATGACATCAAGTCGATTGCGTTAGATGTTATACTGATTCCTTCATCTACTGTGCCTAGGGGAGGCAAAAGAAAGAGGCACATGAATTATTAAAGGCACAAGTGAGTTTGTCGACAAAGCCGGATTTACTGCAGGAATAACAATAGGAAATGATTGGCCCTAATATGAATAAAAATAAAGGGAGAATCGTTGGTTTTGATGTCTATTAATAAAAGAATTTTTGATGTCTTTGTTCTGTCCATTATCGTAAAAACATCCGACGGCCCACGTTATGTTTTGAAATTCAATAATTCCTGACACAAATTAATGTACCTACATATACGAGTGAGTGCCGTATGACTACATATCTTTCGCGTGGGTGTCGTAAAAAGCGACATGGTAGGCTTAAAAACCAAGCGATGACCAAATGACTGGTTTGTATGGGTTTGTATGGGGAACCAGAAAGACCGAGCGTTGGCGTCGTTGCGTCGCGCCACGACGCCGTCACGTTGACAGCGTGCTGAGAAGCTTAGAGTTTGTATGGGATGCGGTCGGGTTTTTCTACAAGACCGCAGCGACAACGACGCCGTCAACATTTGACGTCGTTGACGCGCGTCGTTGTCGCGACGCTTGGAAAATAAGGGTACCTTAAGGGATTCCAGAGTTGATTTGTATTGCAACATTTGCAACTTAAGGTGACAGGCTGACAACCTGTCTGTCACCATACTGTTACACCGTCTTCTGAATTACTCTCAAACTTTTCAGTCACTTGGTGTAATTGGCCGTTTTTACAGCCGCTTACGCTCTGCCTACCCCGTAAGGAATATAGCTGTGATATGTGCACTTTTGAAAATATCTAGTTAGTTTAGAATGTCTAGAAAGTCTGCATACATAAAGAAGCTCTCACCAAAATGAAATTTTTACTAAATCGCATACAATGAGTATGAAGATTTATGCATCTCTGCATCATCTTATGAGATTTTATGATTTCATTTCACGCTACTGCATATCACAATTTTCATGCTACTCTTTCAGCAAACATAAGAATGCAGACAATAATAAATGGCTTGTGGCTTCAAAAGTTAAATTTTGTTTCACTCGAGTGATCACGAGTCGAGTAATTATACATCTTCACCTTGAGTATTTAGACATACTAATTTCAGCGCCACAACTACAAACTAAACACTTTGCCACAACTACAAATTAAATTGGGATAAGAGCAGGAAGATGATGAACACTAAAAGCAATTACTTTACTTTTTGTTTGCTAACCATAATAAAAAAAAAACACTTAAAACACAACATAACATAGCAGTTCACTTCTATCTAGACATGGGCAACGGCATCCCCCTATGACCATAATCACCACGCACACTCGACAAACGGATTGGCGGGCGCAGTGCATGATGTTGCAATCACAAGGAACGCTGCTGATTCTTCTCTGGATGATTCGTTTGAATTCGTCACCCCTTTTTGCTTCTCACGTCACCTATGAATGAATGTCGACGGTATAATATGGGTGATGCTATCGTTGCTTCGAGACGAGCATCAAGAGGTTGAGAAATTCACCAGGGTCCGCTAAGCGCCAGTAGCTCAGTCGGTAGAGCGGTGGAACGGTGATCCACAGTCATGGGTTCAAGTCCCGGCGGTCGCTATAGTCCGACAAGTTCGTACGCGACCTTCCCTAGGGGTGACAGACGTTGGGAGGGACGATGTCAGCGGGTAGCGGGAGGTGTAGCGGGGAAGGGAGACACGCGCATCCGCGCCGCACGTCATATTAAAATGACGTGCTTCCTCGCCTCCCCACCGTCTGTACCCCGCAGGGAGGTCGCGCACGAACTTGTCGGACTATAGTAAATTTTTCAATTTTCTCATTATTTAATGTATGATGCTATTCAAACCTGACACCACACGGCAACACTTTGTTTTATACTTGCTAAGTATACTTACAATACAGAATCAATCAATTAAGTGCGGTATGGAATAAGGTGCGCCGCGGTTGCCGGCGGAATTGACGAACACTAACAAATTTAACTGACTTCCGCCGGCGGTAAGCGGATTTCCGGTAGAGCCTTATTCTGTTTCGGCGTGTAAACTATCAATTTGTATGATAAATTGTTTTATTCTGATTGCAGACAGTCTTAGGCATATCTTAGTAAGACAATTATTGATTTCTGAACACACAACACTAGAATTTTAGTTGAAAAGAACTTACCTTTTGTAACTAAGTCGGTAATGAGACTTAGATAGGTATGTTTATTTTGATGAAATGCTTATTTTCTATTGGTGTTCATAAAATACCACGAAGTAATGCATAAGTGGTTAGAAAGCAATATTTGACTAACCATGCGTGACTTATGCTTTGTATGGATGTGGAAAAACCGCTTCTGCGTAAATTTTTACGTATTTTTTTAACCTTGGTGTAATTTATTGTTTTGGTACCTATCTCTTACTACACAGTAAAACATGTAAAACAATCCCACAGTGCGTTGTCATGTAACAATTTCAGAATAAGCTTTATGGACTGAGGAACGTTTCTAATAGATAAAGTGATGCCATAACAATGTCTACGTGAATTATTAGTTCCCTCGCGGTGAACGAAGGTTGATTGAACGTTTTTACTGTACTGATATTGAGTAGTTTGATTTGATTTTATCTGCCTGTACAATATGAGGAAAGTACCTATTTTACATGGCAAAGCTACTAATGAAACTGAACAGCTTTTCCCATCAAACATACGAAGAAAGATAGCCCTGTAAAATAATTCCCCCTATTGTAAGCCATGCTTACTCTATCTATACCTATAGCAACGCAAATTGAAATGAAGTATCGTATCGTTATTTATTTTAAGTCGATACAACCTGGCATGAACGAATGGTTCTGTTCTGACATTCACCTTCCAGGCAAAATACTGAATTTATTTTGATACACTCAATTTGTGTCGACCACTCCTTGTATCGACGAAGACTCAATTCGATAGGAATACAAAAGAGGCTCTTTTTAAGTTTCTTTAAGGTAGTTTAAGTTTCTTTTAAGTTAGGCCGTGTGGTACCGGCTTAGAATAGTATCATTTCATATCTTTCCCATGGGTGTCGTAAGAAGCCACTAAGGGATTTGAGAGTTGATGCGTATTGCAATTTTAGATGACTGTCTAACAACCTGTCGCTAGGTGATACACAGTCTTCTGAAGTACTCTTAAACGTTGGTCAGCTGTGGTGTACACGGCCGTTTTTACAGCCGGCACCACACGGCATGTAAATACTAGTTGAACCTGAACCGAATAGGCCTCCTTGAAGCTAATTTCGCGCAATTACGGTCGGCCCGTCGGGAGCACGTGATTGACATGAAATTTGCGAGCGCCACGCTCGGGAACAGGCTCCCAATTGCCTTCCAAGCCATATTATGTAAATTCTACATACATGCATAAGTCACGCCTTTATCCCTTGCAGGGTAGGCAGAGCTTCAATGGTGGAAATAAATCGGTCTTTATCGCCACGTCTGACAAATGTTTAATAACCGTTTTAGCTATTGTCGTGTATCACAAAAGTGAAAAGTTGTCTGTTACCTAAAATACACATGAAACCCTCAATCGAGCTTCCTACTACACCCACAGGAAAGATATTGGGTGATGCTATTCTAAGCCGGCATCAAACGGCATAGAAATTCTGGACCTCGCATACAAAGCCATTGAGTTACTGTGGATGTCCAAAGTATTTATTTCTATTTCGACCTATGTTCCTTATTAAAATTTCACGCAATATAGCTTTCTTTTTTAAACCCAAGCGTGAATTCGAATTTCTTGTAAAAGAAACCAAGTAAATTAGTACTTGTACTTTATCATTTTCTTTAGTTTGCTGAGCGACAAAGTAAGAAAGCGAAACAATAGGCTCTAATGAAAGACAAAACTGGTTTTAAGCTTGTTTTACGTCTTTGCAAATCATATTGTAGCCGCCGGAAAGTTGTAAAGAAATTTGCTGAAAACTGAAATACGGAGCACTAAAATGATGTTTTATGGAATTTTGATGAGATAAGACGACGCGACGTGATTTCGTAGACGTTGCTACAACGTAGCAGTTTCGTAGACAATTGTTGCTACGGAAGTTTGGTAACAAAGTATTTCTTAAGGTGCAAGTTTGTCATGTGCGACCGATCGCAGCCAGCTGCGGCCGTGCGACTGACGCATGCGGCCGATGCTGCGATAGTCGTAGTATGAAAGTATATAGGGTGTAATTTTATTAGTGGCGGATCCGTTAAGGGTGTGTTCTGTCAATGAAACTGAACAACTTTCCCCAAGGAACATAGGTCGAAATACGAAGAAAAATTTTGGTCTTCCCATACTAACTGTGTTGGCCGGCCGGGTCAATTTGTATGAGAGGGCCAATTTTTTTTTCATATTTCGACCTATGTTCCTTGGAGAAGGTTGTTCAGTTTCATTGATAGATCACACCCTTAACGGATCCGCCACTAATAAAATTACACCCTATTTAGTGTATTGTAGTGCACCCCTCGAGCAGCGGTGCCATACACTTTTATACTATGACTAGTATGACTACAGTCGAAAACTTGCACCTTTATTATTATCATAATGTAATCAACAATAGTAAATTGTTTTCGAGGACGGGAAAGTAAAGACTGCTAGACAACATTTTGTATGAAACTTTCAAACTATTTGGTGTAGGTATGGTGTAGCGGTTTTTAAATTGAACAACTTTCCCTATGGAACATGGGTCGAAACTTATGAAAAAAAAATTTAGACCTCCCATAGTAAATCAATCAGCTGCTCGGCAGTTTTGTATGGGATGTCCAATTTTTTTTTCATTTTTCGACCTATGTTCCATGGGGAAAGTTGTTCAATTTCATGAGTACCTTGACCTCCTTTCGGCTTGTTATACCCTTTTTGTTACTCCCAGTATTTCAGAAAAAATAAAAAATAATCGACCTCCACATATAATCTCGATTAGCTTGATCTGCATTTACTATAGAAATATTTTGTTTAGTTTTTCCTGTTTTTTTAATGGAAAGTTGTTAGATTTCATGGTTTGAATGCAACCTATCAGTATTCGAAGAGATGTCCCTTACACTTACAGCCTATACTTATTGTATATTTCGTTATCTTTTTAAACATTATCTTTTCCTATTAAAATAATAATAACTTTTGCAATACAGATAATAAAGTAGTTAATAATGAATTATTCCTAGTAACCAAACAATTTGTAACACGTCAATAAACTTTCGTACTCTACTCTTGCCACAAAATTTTCCATTTATGTAACCAATACTACTTTCCTAAAAATACGAAGGCGATATACCTAACCCGTACAAAAAAATGATGTAGATAAGATGAGCCTGTATTAAGAATTTATTGACATTGATCGCCCTTCACGTTTACCGCCTAATAACAATATAACATACCTATAACCCCGACCCTTGAAAAACCTTGTACGGTCACCAGCAGAGTGACCTGAGCCCCCGTTGTCGAGGACTGTACCACTAGTACATCCGCGTGATGCCGGCTTAGAATGTCATCACCCCATATCTTTCTAGTGGGTGTCGTAAGAGGCGACTAAGGGATAAATTCATCCAGGGGTTCAATCCCTGGCTGAATTTCGCAATCGCATTGCAACATCTTGCATTGCGCTCACCAACCCGCCTGCCAAGCGTGGTGAGTATGGCAAATACCCCCTACTACGGGGGAGGCCCATGTTCAGCAGTGGACTTTATTGTGGCTGTAAAGTAGTAGTAACTCTGACACCAGGGTTCATCGGGTCGTTAAACGACTCGGTGTCCCACACGAAGAGAGAGAGAGTAGTAGTAGTAGTACAACTAGTAATATTACCAGCACATAAACCGGGCGGCCCTTGTATCAACTTCTCAGACCTTTATAATTAAATTATTGAGGTATATTATATAAGTGTTTGCTCAACGTGGTTACTTCATCCGTATCTCTAGCCCATGCTCTAGCATACGGGGTGTTAGGGACGGTGTAACGAAAACTTTGCAGGCGTGCTCAGACCATGATACTGACCAACTTTTATATGGAGAAACGAAAAAATTTCCGACCTCTCATACAAAGTCAGTCAGCTGATCGTGAATTTTGTATGGGAGGTCGGAAAATTTTTTTCGTTTCCCACCATTGGCTCCATAGTAAAAGTTGTTCAGTTTGATGCAGGGTTCGAAGATATATATCACTTGATATTTATCGGATATATATCACGATATTTACTCTTTAATAAATATCAAGTGATATATATCATTGATAAATATCGCGTGATATTATGATATTTATTTTTTGGATATATATCACCATTATTCTTTGAAGATTCGTGAAATTTTATGATCAAATAGACTAAAATAGAACTTGCCAGGTATTCGCCCGCCACTAATGAATATCTTTAGTTAATTTTAAAAACCTCACTTTTCTTATTCACGAGAAAAAATCAAAATTAGTTCGATGTAAGTCTCTCTGTATTTTATTCTGCTTAAGGTAGATTTTATAAATATTAAATTAGGTATCTATATTTAAGTGCAGAAGAAGCATCAAGGCTCCTGCAATCACAGTTAGAGATAATAGAAAACTGGCTAAAAAAAAAATTAAGAATAAAAGTAAGCGCCAACAAATCTGCTCACATTACATTTGCACTTAAACATGGAGATTGCCCTCCAGTCAAATTAGACAATACAGTGCTTCCACACAAAACATCAGTCAAGTACCTCGGTATGACTATAGATAGAAGACTAACATGGAAGGAACACATTAAAACAAAAAGAGACCAAGCTAACAGAAAATTGTGTGACCTACAATGGCTCATTGGAAGACAGTCAGCATTGAGTTTGGAAAACAAGATCATAATCTACAAAGCTATACTTAAACCCATATGGACATATGGCATACAACTATGGGGTCTGCCAGTCATTCAAACATAGAAATTCTTCAACGCTTCCAAAATAATGCCTTAAAATCATAACCTGGGCCCCATGGTTCACCAAAAATCAAGATGTTCATGAATACACAGAGATCCCAACAGTTAAGGAGGAAATTGAAAACTATTGCATAAATTACAAAAAACGGCTGGAAAACCACACAAATGAGCTTGCTGCTAAACTTACTGACACCACAGAATGCTTATACCGTCTTAAAAGGACGAGATTAGCAAGTCTTTAGAAATAATAACTGAAATCAATAAGAAACATAAAGGATTGTGACATCATTGGATGGCCGTCCTCAAAGCCTATATTCTACCACACACATCTGATTATAGCCAAGAGGCTGATTGCAGATAGAACAAAGAAGAAAGAAAAAAAAAAAAAAAGGTATCTATATGTCGAAGATCATCAGGAGGGAGGGGGCACAAGCGGGAAGAAGGGCAGAAGAAGAAGCCCATAACGAAACAAAACATAAAATCTTACGCGCGTCAGGAATGTCAGGATATAAAACCAACAGCACGTCGAGGGCGTATACTCGTCGAGTACCTGATGGATACTTGATGGGTGGAATACTGCATAGTCAACTGCTGACTCCTGTCAGGATACTACATCGTCACATGCTATCTCGAACCACTGCCACTATAATGATAAACCACAGTATACTCACTATCACGTAGTCAGCTTTCCATCCTGGCTGTTTCGGGCTTGCAGCCCTCATCAGGTATGGTGTAACCATACGACAGCATTTACACCACACCTAGAGGAACAATCTCGGAACCTTAGACTCACGCTAATCCACGTCAGCGCTTCTTCGCCAGTCGTCAGATCCCGTTAGTCACCAATCTTCAACGCCAGACGCCGTTGAAGTCCTCTGCCTGCAGCCCTGCATGCCTACAAGGATAGACCACCAGTTATTATCACCATTCTCGTATGATTTCTGCACTTCACTAACGTTTCGCATACCAGTAACCTTCCGAGGGTAAAACGATAACAAACACTTCATGATGCCCTAAAATATTCCACTAGCCTTACAAAGCTAGGGCTCCACTATAGCCTGGAGGCCCAGGTTCCTCTAAATACACCAGGATCACCATGATTCTATCGGATTACGATCGTAACTTCGAAAAGACACAAACAAAACCATACCTTAGCTGGATCTGTCACAATCTTCACAAATATTCCGTAGCCCATACGAATCTAGGGCTCCGCCATCACCTGAAGACCATAGCTCCTCGAAATAGTCCAAGATTATCAAGATTTCACCGGATTGAAATCTAACCTCAAAAGACAAGTTAACGGCAGCGCGGCCAAACCGAGAATGAATCAATCGCATTCGGCACTCGAGTTCATCAATTCGTCATTCGTCAATCCCACTCGAATGAGTTCATTCGTTCAGTCACTCAATCTTCCATTTTCACTACACAACCGCGATTGTAACCCAAACTGGAACTGTCAAAGTTGTTTACTTAGTTCGCCGCCTAAGTTCCGTTTCTTTATCACGAAAGCAGCCATCAATGAACTGTGAGAACGAGCTACACCGCCTCTAAAGTCAACCCAGTCTATCTTGCTCTCTTTAGCCTACTGTGTGCAAATAAAGCGCACCGTCTATGCTGAATGTTGCCAGCGCTATGCGTTTCGTTTCTGCAAGATTCAACTAGCAATGGAATGGAAAGACAAATTATATCAAAACTCGAACTATCAACTGTCAAATAATTTCACCAAATACCCACAGAGTTCGATCATTCTCCGACATATATTTTTAGACAGACTCATAGATTTATATTGGGTGTGCGAGGTGGATGGTTTATTTGGTAAAGCATTTGCTGGGTGCGGGCTCATATACGTTGGTCGAATTATAAAATGTAGGTATGCACGTATCCACTATTGTACACCCGTTTTATGTGTTTGCTGTAGTACTAACCAAAAAATACAGTATTTTTATACCACTTTCATTTAAAAATAACATTAAATGAAATAAAGTGATCCAAATTAATTTTCCAACAATAAAAATCGTGTTTGACGATAAAATCAATACATTATTTTGAAAGAATTTTGACTGTTTGATATATATCCGATAAATATCAAAAAATGGATATATATCCGATTTATTCGATATATATCGAATATGTTGATATTTATTATAAATATCGGATATTTTCGAACCCTGGTTTGATGGTCTGATCATGCCTGCAAAGTTTTCGGTACACCGTCCCTAAAACCCTGTATAAATGTTCCCAGGAGTTCTAACGGTATCTGATATATTATTGTGTTGCTATGGAGAATTCGTTTTCTATCTTTTCATGTAGAAGTAGAAAAGCAGCATGCCAATCGCCGGTAACACTTTCAAACTGTTTGAAATGTGTATATGGGAGCAACTATAGAAAACAACGTTGGTTTAGGTATCTTTTAAAACACTTCCATTGCATTGAAATTATTAATAAGTGGAAGGATAGATAGATCGCCCTTGCAACAAATTTTGTTAAATATGTTTCTGTATATTTGATGCAATAAAGAGTATAATAGATTTGAACCAGCGACCTTCGCCATCTGTACTGGCGACGCCTCTTCGAACTGGGCCACAGCGGCTCACTCCAAGCCCGCAAATAAGCAAGTGCATTTGACCACTAACGCGTGGTAGGGCTCCATATACCAGGACAGTTTTACAATTCCCAGCGACTAATCCATTCTTTACAGATTGGATGTTGCCAAAGCGATAAAAACCCGCGATAAATTGGATACCTTATTTTTAAAACACTTCTATCTAGTGATAGGTAAACTATAGAAGGCAAAAAAAGATGTTTTTTTTCCTAAAACGTTGATTTACTTAATAAATTCTGATTGACTTTAGAGGCAGTTGCGATAATAATACATGTACTTTCTTTTTCCCAATTTACTCTCAAGAAACAAAATCTTCCTGAACTACTCTTTTCTTATAGAACAGTCTGGGAGTACCTAGGTTGAGACATCTCCTTTGCACTTTGATTTATTGAAGTTGAAAATTGATATGAAATATCGATCTGGCTGTCTCATTTCGATTCGATTTAAATCTCGCTTCGTTTTACAGTTGAGTTGGTTAGTGAAGTGGGGCCTTTTACACTTTACGATATATTTTCCCTAATATCATCACGCCAATTCTACCCGTGGGTGTCGGGAATGGGCTGCGCTCGCCAATCCGCCTGCCAAGCGTGGTGACTATAAAAAAACCCGATAGGGGGAGGCCCAAGTCCAGCAGTGGACTTTAGTGGCTGTTATGTTTATGGATAGATTTTTACTAAACGAAATTATGCAATTGACACTTAAACACACACGTGCACATAACGTGTACCTTACGGGGTAGGTAGAGCGTAAATTGCCGAAAAAACTGTCATTATCGCTAGGTTCTATTGTAGGTGGTATCACCGCCACCATGCGGTTGACAATAGTCGACAGATATTTAGGCAAGGCCAAGAACTCTACGTCGCCTTTTACGAAACACACTGAGTGGTCATGGGGTGGCAATATTTTTTGCCTCTAGCACACGCCACGTGTAACGGTTCAGCCAATCACGCACAAATATAATTCCTCAATATTAATATATTTACTAACAATATGCTTTGTTTATGAGCACATTTTGGATGAAAGTCATCTTTCAATAATGCATAATTCTTTCATAGAGTCTGGCTAGCGAGTCTTTGGACGTCAAATAATTCAAATATTTCAAATGGCAACATGTTAACACAGAAAAACTACAATAAAACAATTTTGATACTTAGATACTATTTTTTTGTTTTCTGGGCCCCAAGTCTGCTAATTTTTAGCCATTGTAATGCCACCGAGACTCAACTGTCATTCTACTGCCACTGTGATTTGCCATACTAAAAACTGTTAGCAGACTACGAAATGGCCGAAACCATCCAACTGAGATGCCATCGAGACTCGACTGAAACGATTTTCATTTAGCGGACTCGGGGTTCTGTTTAGTTTAGTTATTTGTCGGTATGTATGATGTATCTACTGGATAACAGAGTATAACAAGCCAAAGGAGGTCAAGGTCATGAAACTGAACAACTTTCCCATGGAACATGGGACGAAATATGAAAAAATTTGGTTCTCTCGGAGTAAATCAATCAGCTGATCTGCGATTTTGTATGGGAGGTCCAAATATTTTTCTCATATATCGACCCAGGTTTCATGGGGAAAGTTGTTCAGTTTCATGAGTACCTTGACCTCCTTTCGGCTTGTTATACCCTTTCTGTTTTTCCCGGTAGATACATCATACATACATACCGGTAGGCAAGGTAAACACAAACTGAAGAGCAGAAAACAAAAAATAGTAAGTATCAAAATTGTTTTATTGTAGTTTTTCAGTGTTAACATGTGAAAGATTTTTATAATTGGCGCCATTTCCGTGTCCAAAGACTCGCTGGCCAGACTCTACCATAAATTGCGCTCAGTTTAAACACAAATATCAGAATAGATGCATTTTGTTTGTGGCAACAGAAATTTCAAAGATAGTTGAACGATTTTTGTTTCATAATAGACCAGAAATAATATCTAGACACACGGCAGTGTGTCCGCCAAGTTCGAGCAAAGAACCGACACACCGGCCGTGGGTTATATTACACGAACCATTTCGGGCCAAGTTCGACCTACCTATAACTCAAAATCTATTTTATCTACGCATATGAAATTTCTAGTATCTGTCGAGACCTACTTACTTATCTAAAATACAAAATTTCATTAATGTACCTATTGTAGGTCTTGAGATATTGACGTCAGAAAATCGCTATTTTTACTATACACTCACTGACTGACTCACTCATCAAAACCTAGACCACTTCCAATGGTCGTATTGACTTGAAATTTGGCATGGAGGTAGGTCTTTAGGTCAAGGTAAAGGAAAAATCTGAAAATGGCCAAGTGTGAGTTTGTTTTAAAAATAATGAAGGTGTAAATTCATACCCCTAAGGAACTAAAACCAAAAATTTATCTATATATAAATTCGTTACGAAGGTTTGTAATTTAGTCAAAGTAAAGTAAAATTGCTGTAATTGCTATGCCGTGTGATGCCGGCTTAGAATAGCATCACCCCAATTCTACCTGGGTGTCGTAAAAGTGACTATGGATACTTATCCAGGGAATCCTCGCCAATCCGCCTGCCAAGCGTGGTGAGTATGGCAATACCCCCGATAGGGGAGGCCCATGTCCAGCAGTGGACTGTTGTAGCTGTTATGTTATGTTAAGTAAAAATTTTACGTACATTATACCGCCCTGACTTGGCAAGCTTATCAGTAAATAGAAAAGTTGTAAAAAATCCAAGATATTGAATGGGCAATGCGCTCTAGCGTGTCAGTCGTACAAGACAGCATACAAAATGACAAAACAAAAGTTTCTTTGCCAGGCAAACGTAGAAAAATTAATAAAAAAACTAGTCCATTTCTTAGTAAGAAGCATAGTCCATATAGTCCATATTAAAAATCTGAAAATTAGTATAAATGAGACATTTAACTAACTTAATCATAAGAAAAAGAAAATAAACCTTACAAAATAAATGAAATCCACCCAAAACATAATGTAGGCTGCCTGATAATATTGAATGCTTGCTATAAAGAAGTGAAAATAAGCCAGTCCATACAGACCTCAGTTGAATAGTTACATGAATGCACACTGATTTTGCAGTTTGGAAATTAGATTCTGAATAAATATCATATTAAATACCTAAAATTCTAATACTTACTGTTTCTTCAGCAGTTTATGACATTTTATTTATTTTTTCTGTACTTTGTAATGATATAACTTGGCAAGTTTTAATAGAAAATTATATACTTGACTCATTGCGTTTAGTAGGTTTATAACAAAGTGTGTGAAAACTTGCCAAGTTATATCATTAAAAGTACAGAAAAATTAAATAAAAATGTCATAAGGAAACTGCTGAAGAAACAGGTTTGCGTTTTTGTAAGTATTAGAATTTTAGGTATTTAATATGATATTTATTCAGAATCTAATTTCCAAACTGCGGAAAATCAAGTGTGCATTCATGTAACTATTTTTAACTGAGGTCTGTGTATGGAACTTGGTACTTATTTAGATCTCACTTCTTTTATAGGCGAAGCATTCCAATATTATCGAACTTGGCAGCCTTTCACATTTATGTTTTGGGTGGGATTGTTATATTCCCAAATCAATGTTGATTCTAGCCAATTCGTGCATAGTAGCACCATCTATTGATATTGCACAGAACTAGTTGAATGATACGTGACGTGAGGCAGTGCGCTGTTTTACCAGTAATATCTGAGCAACAGGATTGAGTCGAACGTAAGAAGGGCTGCGATTGGTCGTAACAGCATCGTAACATGCTCTGGGGATATTGCTACTGGTTGATATACTTATTTCGACCAGCCAGACCCGACTGCCCGGCGCGGTAGGACACCCGCCGCGGGTGCGCGGGCGACGCGGGGTGGCGGCTGCCGGCCTGAGGCGCTTCACTTTTTTACAGGACGGCGAGCGAGCGGCCGGGTGCGACTGCCGCCGCCTGCCCGGACACCACGCCCGGTGCGGCGCCATTTTCCTTTAGTTAACTTTGAAGAAACCCTGGTAAGGCCTTTTATTTTCTCTGATTTTACAATTTTTTTTCCATTCTATTTAAAAGTGTTTTTGATTTTTCTGTGTTATTTTGTGCCTAGGATGTACTTTGCTGGCAGTTCGCGTGTGTTCTATTTTGTGGTTTCTAGAATATTTTTCATTGTGTTGCTACCTCGTGTTTATTCTACTTGTTTCCCGTTTATCGTTTTACTTATATAATAAACGTAATCATGCCATTGATAAATTCTAACTGTTTTGCAAGTATGTATAGTGCGTGAGTGATAGCGGCTAGCGGGAAGACGGAGAATCGCCGCGAACAGTTTTGTTTCTACCCTCTTATTCTTGCTTCGCAGTGGCGTCATCATTCCTATGGCGGGTCTCACACCTGACATCCGTCGCTGCGCATTTTTCGCTCACACAATTTGTATGAGAAGATGGCATATTGCAGGTAAATGGGAAAAGTAGGTAGATAAAAACAGGATAACCGAGTGAGTAAGACATTATTGACAGTGGGATCGATAGGCAAAGTTGTGGGTGAAAAAAATTCGTAACCGTTTTAACCGACTGTTGAAAACAGGGGTGTCACTTCGATATGTGTGTAAAGGGAAACCTCTAATCCCAATATTGTTTTGATTTGTTGAAAATTGAAGAAGTACCGACTACGAAAATTGTTGTGAGTAGGTGTGTAAGTTGTATGTACATCAGGGTGTTGGTACGGTGTGTTTTTGTTGTGAACAATGGCGAGCTGTCCAGCAGTGGAATCGCAATCCGGTTTATATGGACATAAGGTTTATACATACAATGATAGGTTAGCGTTACAAGTAAAGTAGATGATTGGTGAGACAATACCGCCAATCTTCGTAGTAGGTAGGTAGATTATTTACTGAAGCTCATGTCTAGCAGTGGAGTGTAGTGTTTATAGGTGTGTAAAACCAATTAATGATGTAGTGATGCCCATATTAGGTAGTGGATAGTGATGAAATAGCATAATTTGTTCATACAACTTATTTTCCGGGATGACTTTAGAATACTGACCCACGAATATTGGTTAATTAAAGGTTGCATTCTACAGGGGACAATTCTAGCTTTCATTTGATACTATTTTCAGTGTGCGGAAACGTCTAGAAATAAAGTTATGAGGTAACTTTAGAATACTGACCTACGAATATTGTGTACCTCTAGGTTGCATTCTATAGGGGATAATTTTAGCTTTCATTTGATACTATTTTCAGTGTGCGGAAACGTCTAGAAATAAAGTTATGAGGTAACTTTAGAATACTGACCCACGAATATGGGGTAACTAAAGGTTGCATTCTATAGGGGGTTATTCGAGCATTCATTTAATACCATTCTTAATGTGAGGAAACGTTTAAAAGCAAAGTTACGGGGTAACTTTAGTATCAGGCGGTACGAATTTAGGTTCAATAAAGGTTGAGTTTTGTAAGGAACAATTTTAAATTTCGTTTGATACTATTCTTAGACTGAGGAAATGTATGGGAAACGAGATACGGGAAGACTTTAGTATCCAATGATACAAGTTTAGGGTTGGAAAAGGTTGCTTTTTGTAGCAGGCAATTTTAGCCTTCCTTTGATGCCATTTTTAACCTGCGGAAATATTTCGAAGAGGAGATATAGATTAATATTGGTATTTGCGGTCACCCATCTATTTGCGGTCACCCATCCATTTGCGGTCACCCATCCATTTGCGGTCACCCATCCATTTTAGGTAACTCATCCATTTTCGGTCACCCATGCTTTTGGTTATTTAACTGTTCATGCTAATAATTCTTGCGGGGTAGACAAATAATAGAAATGGTATTGTTTCATGGTAAAGTTTATCGTTTGAAATAATTTGATAAAGCTTGGTTTGCATATAAATTTATAAATTAAATCAACAATAAGATAATAGTTATTTGTTGTCAACCTTCTAGTACTACTAGTAACTAGCTTAGAAACAAAAATATAATGACACCTACAAAAATGGAAAGCTTTCTAGGATGTGACAATTTAGCACATATCTTTGGTTCAAAAGAAAGAACGAATTTTAATTCTTTGAGGAATCGGGGAGACAGACTGACTATCTGACGTAGATTCCTTGTTCCAAGTAGATTCAGTAAAAAGTAAATTCAGAAAAAAAAAAATATTCCAAACACTTGGCCATAAAAGTAGCTTCCTTGTTTTGCAATACAAAATGCCTCACATTGGACAGCTCGTACATCTGGACGTGGAAAATCCAGCTTTCGCTCCTTTTTGTTACTTATATACGTATCTATTTTATTACACCTCTTTTGGTTTTGCAAATAAAATTAAGTTAAATTACTAAGGCATTATATCTTTTGTAACTTTGATTGTAAATGTAAATTCAGGCACTAGTTTGGGAATAATATAAGGCGGAGGGTGTCCAGTCAGGCTAAGCCGAAACCCACGGTTGGTGTTTGATAGAATATTTTCAGAGAGAGGAAAACTTAAAACCTACCACCTCTTAAAATAAAACTACATCTGAAAATACAAGCACACTGGTGAACAATTTCATAAAATAAGCCAGGGAGCGGGGCGGGGCTCCAACCTTAAGCCTTACCAATAAAATACTCAAGTACTAGCGACATAGTGACTTCTTAGTAGAATTGTTTTACTTAACTTTATTTTATGTCGTTCTGTGCTAGTTGCGCCTTGACTTGAAGTACCTTTACTTACATATATTCTAACGGTGCTGCTGATTGATTTATTTATTGGTGTATAGTTTTCTTATGAAGCTATGTTAAGCGGATTATTCTTCAAAATAGTGGTTAGATTAGTTAGGACACACCATTCCTTATCAGCAAAGAAGTTTGGGTTACTACTTATACACAACGTAGGGTTGACGATCATCTGGCCGAATCATAAACCTCAGTGAACCCAATTCTGGTAACCATGCTAAGTAGGTTTTTATCTATTCGGTTTCTGTGTTTCACGTTTGTAGGTAGACTAGAAAAAAAAATATTGGGGTAGGGTAGGAGAGGGACGTTACACACGGTTTAAAAATTATATCGCACAATGTAAAATGTCTTACAAAATACATTGGATATTCTTTTTCCCGTCTATAGGAGATGATTGTGTTCAAATATCGTAATTTATTACATAGAACTGCGATGCAATTGCAATTGGTAGCTCTAGTACTTGTTCCTTGAATTATCGCCAGCAAATCTACCTACCCACTTAAGGGACCGACTAACACTGATTTTTCTAAGTATATTTATGAAAAACCAGTGTCAGTTGGTCCCTTCAATGGGTACCTAGGTGGATTTGCTGGCGATATTAACTAATCTAATAGGTACTTACTTGTTACTTGTTTATATTGAGCTCCTACAAGATAAAAAGGCGTGATATGTGTGATGCCGGCTTAGAATAGCATTACCCCAATTCTACCCGTGGGTGTCGTAAAAAGCGACTAAGGGATACTTATCCAGGGAATGGGCAGAAGCGTTCCCTGTCAATGCAACATCATGCACTGCACTCGCCAATCCGCCTGCCAAGCGTGGTGAGTATGGCAATACCCCTCGATAGGGGGAGGCCCATGTCCAGCAGTGGACTGTTGTGGCTCTTATGGTTATGGTTATGTGTACATGCATGTATGTTTTAACCGTAGCTTCCGTTTCGAGTTAACAGTGATTTGCTACACTGTTCATACGAACCATACATCTTATTACTCCAGGCGTATCTTAATATTGATTTGTAATAAAAATAACTTTCCTACATAAGATACCTTTATAGGTGTGAACCCCATGGGGACGTCATGGCAAGCAAAACTCCATCGCGGTAAACTTTATATCATGTGTGATAAAGGCAATAAATCTGACCAAAGAAGTTGAAAAAATATACTAGAAGAGATTCTTTCCAAAGCGGAACATGTGACTCTCTCTTAGGACAATTTTTCCATATACTTACTCGTAGGTAGGGTACGAAATATAAGTATTAAATTAAATTAAAATACGTTTAATTCAGACGCAGGTCCAATAAAAATTCGGAGGTAAAGATTAAAGATCAAATCATCGGGAGGCCAGGTACGCAACTACTAACACAGCACACTGCCTGCGTTTGCAGCTTGTAAACGTCATCATCACACACGTACCACTGTGTGTCATATCTTATACTATACATAATTCTATACATTATAAATCATAATGACGTGCGCCATCACGCACGTATAAATCTTTAGTGTGCTCTGTTCGGACCTTTCCCCCCCACTACTACCTAAGATAAGCAAAGCACTCTGCTAGAGAAAAACATCGTGATTTACAGATAAATATTTGATATTATACAGGTTACATCAAAGATACATAGTTGGCATTTGGTGAATAACACTTATAAAGATCAGAAGCTCAAAAAGTCTATTTTATACTAGAGCTTAAATGACTAGACATAAATGACTCAACAATTTTGCAAAAAAAAAATTTTTACCGAAAATAGTAAAGTATTTTTTATTAGTTTATAACTGCCACTTCATTGTTTTATTATCTTCGTCATCGACAAACAAACACCTCCATATCTGCGAGGCAGCATAAAACTTTTATATTTATATCAACTATTAATACCCGTTTTATGATATCTACAAAAACAACAGAGAGAGTAACTTTTATTTTTAGGCCATTCTGTGGGGAACCTATAGCAAACATTGATTCGCAAAAGGTGGGGCGGATTATGTTTTTGCATAATCTTGTAAAGGTATCAAAGACAAACAAAACCCCAAGTTTTCGACCTCGAGACTCTCAGGCTCCAGCCGCCATCTTGAATTGAAAGTTCTAAAAACAAGTTTTTTGCAAATAACTTGGTAACGATTGATTTTAGAACAAAAGTATGTATGAAAAGAATAAAGAAAATATTATTTCCCAAATTTCTTTCATACATGTATACTAGCTAAGTCTAACAGATAAAAAGATATAGGCAAAAACAAACATATTTTTATTAAAAAGTTAAGTACACAGTAGGGTTTTCGAATACCTAACCAATTTTGATACCCGGGTATCGGGTACGATTTTTTTAAATACCCGGGTATACCCGGGTACCCGGGTATTACATTTTTAAGTAAAAATGGGTTGGAAATTGAGAAACAAAGATTTAAAAGTTAACTCTATTTAAAGTTAATTGTAACACCTAATATTCAGGTTCAGAAAGTGATAATAATTTAGTAACATAAGACAAACAAAATAGGTAATTAGGTATAAAATAAATACTTACTTCAATTATTCAAACTTTGCATTACTTTGTTTCTATTCGCTTCTAATAGTTTTCACGTGGGAGTAAGATATTTCGGCGTGTTAAAAAGTATCTACCCTATACAATTCCAGGATAATTAACCTAACTTTCCAAAGACGAAAGAGACTTGAAATCGTACGCGCAGGTTTTGAGGAAATTCGTTACAAACCTATAAAAATACTCAAAGAAAATAACAAAAATATATTCTCTTAATCATTATACTAAATAAAAAGTCAATTCGTATAAAAAACTAAACATATGAAGTCAATTTGTTAAAAGAAATAATATTTTTGAAAATATGACTTAATCCTTTAATTGTTTTACTCTTTTGTTTGTATTACATCAGTCTACCCGGGTACGCACGTTGTTTCTACCCGGGTATCAAAAGTCTGAAATACCCGGGTATACCCGGGTAGAAAACCCTAGTACACAGCACAAAATGGGGGTAGAAAAAAATATGCGTGAAAATTCTTTTTTTTGATATGCTCTCTCTCCCGCCACTGTACAGAAGATCTCCTGGACCTAGATAGAGACGAAATCGGGGCGGCTCTCAGACAGCTTAAGAATGGGAAGGCTCCCGGGGAAGACGTTGTGGCCTCTGAGCTAAGGCCGGTGGAAAACTTGTCCTCGAGGAGCTGAAAAGGCTTTTCAACTCTGTAATAGCCAATGGGACAATCCCGAAGGCGTGGAGCAGAGGTGTAGTGGCATTGTTTTTCAAAAAAGGAGACAAAACGCTTCTCAAAACTATAGGCCGATCACACTTGAGCCACGTCTATAAGCTGTTCTCGAGTCGTCACGAATCGTCTGGCATCAAGATTTGACGCCTTTCAGCCACCGGAACAGGCCGGGTTTCGTAAGGGCTTCAGCTTCAGTACCGTGGACCACATCCATACTGTAAGGCAGGTTATACAGAAGACAGAGGAGTACAACCAACCACTGTGTATGGCTTTGTGGACTACGAAAAGCCTTCGACTCTATCGAAACCTGGGCTGTTTTGGAGTCCTTGCAGCGATGTCAAGTCGACTGGCGGTATGTGGAGGTGCTGAGAAGCCTTTATCAAATGGCTACGATGTCCGTTCAAGTACAAAACCATAATACAAGACCCATCCAACTGCTCCGTGATGTAAGACAGGGTGACGTAATATCCCCAAAACTCTTCACCAACGCATTGGAGGATGTCTTCAAAACGCTACAGTGGGATGGACTGGGCATCAACGTCAACGGCGAAAGTCTCACGCATCTCCGCTTTGCCGACGACATAGTCATAATTGCCGAATCGCTGCAGGACCTGCAAAAATGCTATCTAGTCTCAACTCTGCCTCTATACGTGTTGGACTTGGGATGTACTTGGATAAGAGGAAGGTCATGTTCAATCAACACATAATCCCCGAGCCCATCTCCGTCGAAGGTCCAGAAATATGTGTACCTTGGGCAAAGTTTGCAGATGGGGAGAGACAACTTTTAGGCTGAAATCACCAGAAGAGTGCAGCTTGGCTGGGTAGCATTTGGAAAGCTGCGTCACATCCTCGAATCATCTTTGCCACAATGCCTCAAGACCAAGGTGTTCGATCAATGCGTCCTACCAGTCATGACCTACGGAGCCGAGACGTGGAACTTGACAGTAAAACTGGCCCACCGGCTACATGTCACTCAGAGAGCTATGGAAAGGTCTATGCTTGGTATCTCTATAATGGATAAAGTCCGGAATGAGACCATCCGAAAGAAGACCAAAGTGACGGACATAGTCTGGAAGTGTAGCAAGCTGAAGTGGCAGTGGGCTGGCCAGATTTGTCGTAGAACCGACGGACGGTGGAGTAAGCGAGTTCTCGAGTGGAGGCCACGCATAGGCAAGCGTAGCGTTCGACGCCCTCCGGCCAGATGAACCGATGACTTCAAAAAAAGCGGCTGGTAGCGACTGGATGGCAAAAACGGGAGATACGTCCAGCAATGGACTGCAATAGGCTGAAATAGAATAGATGGAATAGTTACATATTATGGTGTATTTAAAAAATATGTGACGGGTGAACACTTTCTATGTCTAGTTTCGGAGATAATGGCGTTTATGATAAACGACATGACAGTCAATAAAAAATAATGAAAAAAAAAACATTGTATATCTAGTTTTTATGGTATATGAGTTTGAATGTATGTATGGACGACTAGCAAAATATACTTTTAATTTGAATAACAAAAACACTAGACATAGAATGTTTTTTTTATTTCATCATATTTTTGTAACTGTCATGTCGTTTATCCAATGAAAAAATAAAAAAATAAATCTCGACTCATTTCATAAATAACTCAAGTTAACCTATTTTTTTCCCCAAAAATATTGACGTTGTGCGAAATATCATAGAAACCATAAGAAAGCCAGGATATCTTTGTATAGAAAAATGTCGCGAAACAATCTGTTAATAAATTTCAAAAGTAAAAAATAAGTTTAAATTGTAAAAAGGTGAGAAAATCGACTTATTTGAAAACTGGCGAATTTTACCATTTGTATGATGGGAAGTCGTCCTCATTAACGCCATTATCTCCGAAACTAGAGATAGAAAGTGTTCACCCGTCTCATATTTTTTTTGATACACCATTATACGTAACATATAAAAAAAATAGAAAAATTCACGCATATTTTTTTCTACCCCCATTTCGTGGTGTACTTAACTTTTAATAAAAATATGTTTGTTTTGCCTATATCTTTTATCTGTTAGACTTAGCTAGTATACATGTATGAATGAAATTTGGGAAATAATATTTTCTTTATTCGTTTTATACATACTTTTGTCATAAAATCAATTGTTAACAAGTTATTCGCAAAAAACCTGTTTTTAGAACTTTCAATTCAAGATGGCGGCTGGAGCCAGGGAGTCTCGGGGTCGAAAACTTGGGGTTTTATTTGTGTTTGATACCTTTACAAGATTATGCAAAAACATAATCCGCCCCACCTTTTGTAAGCGAAATATCCCTACAGATTGTACTATTTTACGTAGGTAAGTTTAGTACCTACACGCGCAAAACCAAAATTGGATGGAGGCGGCCCAAAATAGGGAAGAATGGAAGAAGGGGAGGGAGGCTTTTGCCCTGCAGTGGGACGACACAGGCTAGTAATAATAATAATAATAAAGTTTAGTACCTATAACACGCGTATATATTTTTTTCTAATTTACCTATTTTTAGAAGAAATAACAGACTTTTTAGAGCTTCGTAGTCTACTACAAACCCTTATAATTTCGTCAAGTCTGTCTGTCTGACTATCTGTAGTTTGGTGTGAAGATTGACCCAAATTATCTCATCTCTTGTAATTTCTTGAAAGAAAACCTCAAATCCAAAATTATTTATAATCATTACTAAATTAAATTAGCTAACTTTTCAACCATTTTTATTAGGGTTTCGTAGTCTACTAGAAACCCTTATAGTTTCGTCATGTCTGTCTGTCTGTCTGTCTGTCTGTCTGTCTGTCTGTCTGTATGCCGCGCCCTCATATCTTCGTCAGTTTTAGAGCTATCGACATGAAATTTGGTGAGAAGATAGATCGTGTTGACCCAAATATAGAAATATTAAGAAAAAAATATTTTAAATGTTTTTTGGACCCTCTCCCATACAAGTGAAAGGGGGGCAAAAAAAATTTATTTCTTCTGTAATATTGAATAGGGTATCGTTGAATAGGTCTTTTAAAACTAAGGTGAGGTTTCTTTGAAACAAAGTCACTAAAATGTTTCTGTCACGAGATATTTGCTTTTAAAAAGGGCGTTTTTGACCCATAATTTGTTCCAGCTGTAACTTCTAAAGTATAAACGCTAAAAATTTGAAATAAATATAGAATATAGCTTACAATCTGAAGTTACAATGAAAACTATAACGGATATTGTACCCTTAAAGGTTTCAGAAAAAATTGAGTTTTTCTATTTGCGGTTGGTCATCATACTGCTGCTAACAAACCAGCAACAAAATTAAGTTTGTAATGCTGAAAACCTGATATTTAAACGTTGACTACGAAACCCTATTTGTGGGCGTGTCAGACACGCTCTTGGCCGGTTTTTTATTCTCTATACGATTTACGTCATGCAAAGATCCTTACGCAACTGTAATAAAGACTTAAATATAGTTTAATATGCCAAATTGGCCCCGTTTCATATTAGTTTCACTCAGGTACAATCAAATGCAGAATTACCTGACCCACCGTTCCCCTACACAGAAAGTTCCCTGTCCGTGCTGTTTGCTGTAGTCGATTTGGTCCAGTAAAACATACCACAGAAAATGTGATAATCAATTCGGGGTCTAAAACGGTAATTACGTCCTATCTCCGCCAGCATGTTTTGTATGGAAATCCATTCCGCAGGGCTTCCGTTCCAGTTCCGTCCCAAGCCCTGTCGAAATGTCAAGTAGAGTTTGACAAGTAATTTGTATGGAAAACATGTAACGTCATCGGATTTTTTGTTCCTTTCTACAATTATTTTGACACTTTTGTCTATGCGCGGTCGAGCTATGACAACCGTGTGTACGACAATACTACGACAAAGAGCAGTTTCAACCATCGGCGCCTTGTTGATGTCGTAATTGAATTACTTTTGAAAAATATCGAAAAATAAAAACAACTATAACATTTTTGTGGGTTAATATAAATCTTTAGGATATTTAAGACCATGTGGGTACAATAAGTACACTTGAAAAAGTAGTTAAGATAGTTTATCAACGCAATAAAATTAGATATAAAAATTACCACTTGCTATCTATACTTGATCATCGATTAGCTATGCAAAGCACTTCCAGGGTCAAGATCAAATTGTAGATGTTTGCGCAAATAATCTTGAATTTGTAAAAGTAATATGGTAATTTATTTTATTATATTGTTACTCATTCAGAATGATAATATTATTTGTTTTCGTTGTTTAGGTAAATTGGATAATATAAATTAATATTTAGGTATTAGGTATTTATTACCTATCTTCTAAACTTTTTACTTCTTCAGAATGTCGATAGATGGCGTTGCTAATCAAACTATTGGAACTAATATCACCTATTAAGCGACGGTATATTTTACTTTTGCTTGATATTATGATTGCAAACATCATCAAGGCGAGCCTATTGCCACGTGATATTTCTCTATCAGTAAAAGCTATTACTAAAAATGATACAATGTACTTGGGTGTAAATTCCCCTTCATCATAACAAAATGTAACTATTTACCACTTTTAGGAGGTAACAATCATCACATCATACCTTAAGAAATATATAACAGAATATTGTAAACACAACTTGTAATCATTACCACTATTTACTTCATATTTTAACATAAGCAGAATACAATTTCAATACAATTCAATTCAAAAAGTTTATTTCAGAAAGATTAGTTCCATAATTACATAATTTGATTTGTATTAAGTACTTGATATCTAACATTTTCTTAACTACTTCATTCACTAACTACTACTTCACTCCTGAGGATTTATTTTAATCTGAAGGTTTCTAGCAATTCTTCTTTGTACTTTGCATAAGTGTTTGCAACAGTTTTTCTTTCATCAATAAAAATACTTTTGATCTTGCGCTGGAATATAAACGATTATATTGAGCAGTACAAAATACAGTTATATCCATGAATGACGCCTTGTTACTTTTATAGGAGTGTGGGGATATAACATAAATTTATGGGATTTTCGATTATTATTTTCTGCCGGATTAGAATAGCGTCGTAAAAGGCAAATAAGGGATGAATCGAAGCCAGTATTGGATTGCTGTATCAGTACAACATCATAGGTATGTGATTTCGCAAAAAACATTGTAGTATAATAAAATTTTAAGGACTTCACATAAACAGGCATGCATAAAATCACGCTTTTTCCCCGGCAGGAAGGTAGGCAGGAACTACATCCTTCTACATGCTACGATCTTGACACACCACTTTCGCTTCCTCCATATTCATCAATCTTTTCATACATTCTCGTCGATTTAGGGTACTTACTCTCTTTAGCACTTGATTTGATCGAGGTTGGTACGTTTGTCGAGATATTCTCCTTCCTACATTCCCATCTACGTTTTCCAAATACTTGTTTTTTCATCAATATTATCTATCATCATCAGGCAGACATATTATTATCATCATCTTCAGCACAGAGTACCTTTTTATCTTCAGGTATGTACGTCAGCATGTAGAAACCAGCTTAGGAACTGAAACACTAGCAGAATATCGATTTAAATGAATTATTTTATATAATTATCAGTCACATATTTGTTTTGTGTTTGAGACTGTTTGAGGACTTGAGAACCTTCAATTTCAGTGTCATTTTCGTGATTATATTATATACTTTTTGGTGATTTTATACTAGCTACGAGTGACATGTGTTCAACATGTGTTGGACACTAAAGCTGAACGCTCACTTAAGCACAGCCGCTCCGTACGCGCCGCATTTTGAATTATTTGTATGAAGTTCTACATGGTATAATAAGATACTCCGCCTGGTATTCCATTCCGAAACTCGTGAACCACGTGACTAACACAAGCCTACGTCATCATGCTTGTGGGTTATAGTACGAGTTCTTAATTGGCAGATTGTATGGAGGTATGGTCCCATCCGGCAGAAAGCATGAAACTTGGCATGTGTGTAACTTATATATGGAAGCTTCAGGAAAAGAAGGGAAGCAAGTTGGACCCCTGCTTCCCCTTAACCCCTTTTATGTCCTGAATTTCAGTTATATTAATTGCTCTCGGAAACTATTAGAGATATGAGAAATCTGTCAAGGTAAGAAATATTTCTTATAAAATTGTCTACAAAATTGTTCTTGGGTCGATGTTGATAGGACTTATACTTTTTGAGTTATGCTTCTGGAAAACCCGTAATTTTTTTGAAGGTGACTTTCAGCTCTGAATTAGCCATAACTACCATGTAATAGAAAATTATTTCAAACTTGCTATTGACGTTTGTTAGTTAGGTAGTCTTCAAAGAAAATCCGCAGAGACAACACTTCAATCACGCCTGTGGGGTGGGGGGGCAAAGTTTATTTTTCCGAGCTGAACTTGAGGACTTCTGACTCCTTAAGTAAATGTGACAGGAGAAATTGAGTAACATTTTCAGATAAACCAAGGACGGAGTATTCATTTCTGGGACGCTTTTTGGTACCTTTCATACAAAAATATAAATATACTGCCCGTCAGCGGTTTCACCCGCTGCTACCCATCTTTTACCCCTTTAGGGGTTAAAAATCGAAAATCCCTGAAACACGTACTCAATTTTTTTAGCTGTTTGATCTAATTGCAAGTTTTGAAACAGATCGCATTTAAAAATCATGATTTTCCATACAATTTTTTAAACCCTTTCTTACCCCCTTAAGGGTTAATAATCGAAAATCCCTGAAACACGTGTTTAATTATTTTAGTTCTTTGATCTAATCACAAATTTTGAAACAGATCGCATTTAAAAATAATTATTTTCCATACAAATTTTTAACCCCTTTTTTACCCCTTTGGGAGTTAAAATTTGAGGTAAAGAATATTTAAAAACCTGGCCCCTAATTTACCCTACATACTACAAAAACCGCATCAAAATCCGTTGAGGGGTTTTAAAAATATAAGGAAAGATACATACAAACACGGGAAGGACTTTACTTTATACTATGTATTGATTAAGTGAAATAGGAAAAAAATATGTTTCGTTCTCATTCAAACGCTGTTTTCTTCATGACCTTGAGACATAATTATTAAATAATAACTCATACTCTAAGACATATTTACCCGGATTATAAAACCATATTTTATTTTCGAAAATATTAGAAAATACCCAGCCTGCAGAAGCCTAAATGTTTTTAAAAAGTTATGTTTGTAGCTGGAAAAATTTCAAGTTCATAGATTTTGTATGCAAGAATAAGATTACCATCCGCAATTATATTTCTCAATTGTCGCTAAACCATTCCAGATAGGGAAATGCCTTCATAGGATATGTTGTTTATACTGAAGGGTAGTTTATGCTGGAATATAAAATTTGAAGATCTGGAGTACTTTATGTGGAACATCAACAGCCTAGCTAAACTATTCTAGATACTGTAATGTCTACCTTAAACATCAAGTACTACAGATCCTCAATTTCTTTATTCCAACAAAAACTATACTTCAGTATAAACAACATTTCCAATGAAGGCATTTCCCTATCTGAAATGGTCTAGCGACAATTGAGAAATATAAGTTTGCGGTTGGTAATCTTATTCTTGCATACAAAATCTATGAACTTGAAATTTTCCAGCTACAAACATAACTTTGTAAAATATTTAGGCTCCTGTAGTCTAGGTATTTTCTAATATTTTCGAAAATAAAATATGGTTTTATAATTCGGGTGAATATGTCTTCGAGTATGTGTTATTATCTAATAATTATGTCTCAAGGTCATGAAAAAAACAACGTTTGAATGAGAACGGAACATATTTTTTCCTATTTTACTTCTTCTTTCGTGTGGGACACCGAGTCGTTCAACGACCCGATGAACCCTGGTGTCAGAGTTTTTAACTGCTTACTACAAGTAGCAGGCCTCTGACATGGCTGTGTAACGACCGCCATCATAGACAGCAACCGGGACCGACGGCTTAACGTGCCCATCCGAAGCACGGAACCATCTTACTTGCGGACAATCAGGTGGTTCAGCCTGCAATGTCCTAACCAGACTGGGAACAAATTCACAAAGTGATAA
Source organism: Phthorimaea operculella (assembly GCA_024500475.1). NCBI lineage: Eukaryota > Metazoa > Arthropoda > Insecta > Lepidoptera > Gelechiidae > Phthorimaea > Phthorimaea operculella. Next base: position 46,346 of record JANFCV010000388.1, on the reverse strand, counting down.
ATATCAACTTTGTGAGTGACCCCACCGGAATTGAACCCGGAACCTTTGCGTGGCAGGCAGGCATGCTAACCACTGCGCTACATCGGTTGTATTTTACTTAATATATTTATATTTTTGTATGAAAGGTACCAAAAAGCGTCCCAGAAATGAATACTCCGTCCTTGGTTTATTCGAAAATGTTACTTAATTTCTCATGTCACATTTACTCAAGGAGTCATAAGTCCTCAAGTTCAGCTCGGAAAAAATAAACTTTGCCCCCCTCTCCCCCCCACAGGCGTTATTGAAGTGGTGTCTCTGCGGGTTTCATTTGCAGACTACCTAACTACCAAACGCCAATAGCAAGTTTGAAATAATATTCTATCACATTGTAGTTATGGCTAATTCAGAGGTGGAAATCACCTTTAAAAATTGATGGGTTTCGCAGAAGCATAACTCGAAAAGTATAAGTCCTATCAACATCAACCCAAGAACAATTTTGTAGAAAATTTTAAAAGGAATATTTCTTACCTTGACAGATTTCTCATATCTCTAATAGTTTCCGAGAAAAATAAAAATTACTGAAATTTGGGGGGTAAAGGGGGGAAGCAGGGGGGATCCAACTTGCTTCCCTTCTTTTTCTGAAGCTTCCATATATAAGCTACACACATGCCAAGTTTCATGCTTTCTGCCAGATGGGACCAAACTTCCAGCTAAGGACCCGTACTATTAACAGAATAACCTACTCTGTAAATCATATAAGATACTGTTAACTAATAAATACAATTTAAGTGTTGTTGTAAAGTTCAAATTAATACACACGTAAATCTAAATTATAAAATTATTCAGAAATATTTTAACTCATTTTTCTGAGATTGAATTTATCGTATTTTATTGAAATAAAGTGGCAATACTAGTGACGTAGGCTTGCGTTTCTCTGGGAATGTAAGACCATGTTTTATTAGACTATGAAGTTCTATGGAACCTCGCACATCTGTCAGCACAGCCGCACCGCACAGCCGCGCGTTTAGACGAATTCCCTAGTCGACTCTGATGACGTTTTCAGCACTATGCGGTTAGTGTGACCATATTTAGCAGTATTATTCTTTTTTAATAGAAGAACTTTAGCATATTTTAAAAGCTAAGTTTACAGATTTTGGCAGATTTCAAGGTTTTAAGTTTGAGTTCAAGGATTTTATACAATTATAAGCGCGTTTAGCTTACTAAATAGGTCAAAATAAAATATTAACATATTTTGGTAGATTGCATTGTAGATTGTAACCGAGATAGGTATCATAACAATAAATCAATATGGTCACATGTATGCCTTGATCTCGTCTAGAACTACAAGTTCTTCAAAGAAACTGGTAGTGCAGCATGCACAGTTAACGAGTTAAAAGTTTGACAGCTATCACCTAAAATGTAGATCTAGTCCAGACTTACATACATCATTCGTTATTCTTTCATACATACCTACATACATTCAAACATACATATATACTCTCGAAAAACATATGCCTTCTTCTGAGGCAGTCGGGTGAAAACGGACGGTGAACAGCAAATTTTACTGGGAGGAAAAGTTAATGGGACAGTCTGGCAGCACCGACATAAAAAAAACTTCTTAAATGGTCACACTCTCGCGCGCGCTGTTGACGTCATCAGCACTATAGTTTCTGATCAGCTCGCTTAGAAATCTCTATGAGAAATCCGTTCGATTCGGAGCCTGCAGCTCGGCAATATTTTCGAGGCTCCATAGATTTTCACACAAAGAATACGGCTATAAGTACTTTCACCTTATACCTTTTCTATTAAGGCGCTACATACCGGGCGCGTATACATCACGTGCACGTCATCACGCGCGTAGAGATGACGTTGTATCGTATGAGAGGCTTCACACTGCTTACGTTACGTAGACGTGCACGTACGCGTAATGCGTAGGGTTACGCACAGCTCACACCAGGAGACAAAAGGGTTGCGTACTCTACGCAGAGCTGCACGCAGTGATGACGTTGTATCCTAATACATTTAAGAAAGAACTTAATATTTTTTTAACTAAAAAGGCATATTATACTCTGCAAGAGTTCTTAGAGGATGAGGATAATAAGTTATTAAAATATAATTAATTAGTAAGATAAGTGAATTTGTAACAGATCTCGTTCTTTGTAAGTTAATTTTGTTTTTGTTGTCTTAAAATATTTAGTATAATAAGTGAATTTGTAAGAGATCTCATTATTTATAAGTTAATTTTGTTTTGTTGTCTTTAATTTATGACTTATTATTAGTTATATGATTATGTGGATTAATCTCCATACATTGCTGTGCCCTAACAGGGTCTTGTTGATACCTATATAATTTTTAAGATCCATGTAACACAAGAAGAGCAATAAACATATTGAGTATTGAGTATTGAGTATGAGATTCCCTATTGAACTTCATACCGAACAAGTTCAACACGCACAGCTCAGTCCTGAGCGTAACTCTACGCACGTGCCTTCGGACATGACAGTTGTAGCGTTGCCAGACCTTCTCAATACAGATCATTTGACAGTGACTTTAACAGTGAATTTGACAGTGATTTTGACAGTGACTTTGACAGTTACCTTGACAGTAAGTGACTTTAACAGTGACTTTGTGACATTGACAGTGACTTTGACAAACACCTTGCCAGTGACATTGACAGTCATTTTGACATTGACTTTGACAGTCACTTTAACAGTGACTTTGTGTCATTGACAGTGACTATGACAGTAAACTTGACAGTAACCTTGACAGTGGCTAATTTACAGTGACTTTGATAGTGACTTTGACAGTAATTTTAACAGTGACTTTGTGACATTGACAGTGAATTTGACGGTTACCTTGACAGTGACTTTTCAGTGATTAAGACAGTCACTTTGACAGTGACTTTGACAGTAACTTTAACAGTGACTTTAACAGTGACTTTGTGACATTGACAGTGACTTTGACAGATACCTTGACAGTGACTTTGACAGTAAATTTTACAGTGACTTTGTAACATTGAGAGTGACTTTGACAGTTACCTTGACAGTGACTTTGACAGTGATTTTGACAGTGACTTTGACAGTTACTTTGACAGTAACTTTAACAGTAACTTTAACAGTGACTTTGTGACATTGACAGTGACTTTGACAGATACCTTGACAGTGACTTGGAAATTCAGAGAATCGTGAATATCAGAAACGTAAAACAAACACCAGAGCTGTGCATGCAACTACGCAGTCTACGCAACAGACCCCTTGCGTTGCGTTCGCAGTACGCATCCGTAGGGTTACGCGCGTAACCCAGTGTGAAGGGGTCTACGGCCGTGATCACGCCGTAACTACGCCGTAGTGACGTGCACGTGATGCATACGCGCCCGGTGTGTAGCGCCCTTTATACCTTTTCTATTATACTTAATACCGGGAGTAACGGAAAGGGTATAACAAGTTAAAGAAGGTCAAGGTACTCATGAAACTGAACAACTTTCCCGTGGAACATGGGTCGAAATAAAAAAGTTGGACCTACCATAGTAAATCAATCAGCTGATCGGCGATTTTGTATGGGAGGCCAAATTTTTTTTCATATTTCGACCCATGTTCCATGGGGAAAGTTGTTGAGTTTCATGTGTACCTTGACCTCCTTTCGGCTTGTTATACTCTTTCCATTACTCCCTGTATTAATGCAACCTCAATAAAAAAACTCTTTAGATGCAAAAAAATATCCGTCACTTGTCAAGTATTATGTGGGGAACCACAATGCACGACATACTCAATGCACAGCAGGTTAAGGCACGGCAGCGTATTGTACAGCAGATCATTGTACGGCATGATGGATTGATGGTCTTGAAATACGGGCCCGGACGCGTAAATACATACCCTGATGCAACACAGACACCCATACTCTGTGTTGCATCAGGGTTTGTACAGCGTTCAGACGTACAAACCCTGATGCAACACAGAGCACTCGTACTATTCTCCTTACAATTCTATTAATTTATGAGCATGAAAATGAGGATGAGCATGAAAATGGATACAAATGCTTATGGAAATGAGCATGCGCATGAAACGAGCATGCGCATGGAAACGAGCATGCGCATGGAAACGAGCATGTGCACTGAAATAGGCACGCGCATGAAAATAAGCATGCGCATCGAAATGAGTATGCGCAGTGCGCACTGAAATAGGCATGCGCATGAAAATAAGCAATATAAGCATGCGCATCGAAATGAGCATGCGCAGTGCGCACTGAAATAGGCATGCGCATGGAAACGAGCATACGCAGTGCAATAATCACGCGCATCGAAATGAACATGCGCACTGAAATAATGCGCATCGAAATGAGCATGCGCACTGAAATAGGCATGCGCATCGAAATGAGCATGCGCACTAAAATAGGCATGCGCATGAAAATAAGCATGCGTATCGAAATGAGCATGCGCAGTGCGCACTGAAATAGGCATGCGCATGAAAATAAGCATGCGCATCGAAAGGAGCATGCGCATTGAAATAGGCATGCACATGAAAATAAGTATGCGCATGGAAATGAACATGCGCACTGAAATTAGCATGTGGGGAAATTAGTATGCGCGTGAAAATTAACATACGCATGGATATTAGCATGTGCATGGAAATTAGTATGCGCACTGAAATTATAAAATGCGAATAGAAATGAGCATGCGCATGAAATGAGCATACGCACCAAAATAAGCATGCGCAAGGAAATAAGCATGCGCTCTGAAAAATAGGAACCAAATGTTAGGCTGGGATAATAAAGTACGAAAATTTAGTTATTTTTGCTCTACGACGCTCTGTTATCGAGATAATTGGACTTTTAGTTTGCATTAGTTTTTTATATTGGAAATAGTTACTTTATTGAGATATGATGCTACGGAGGCGTCGAACGCTATGGAAGCATTAAACGCTATGGATGGCGAGGGTTGACGTCAGACGGCATAAAGGCGTTGGACGCTGTGTGAGATAGAATAAGTCGTGGGACGATTGTGGGTACACAAATATGGTCCTGATTTTAAAATTAGGATTGTCAATCAAACTTTTTCGATAAAATATATGAAAAAATACAATTATTTTTGCTCTACGGTCTACGACGCCGTTTTTGAGATAATTGGACGTTTGCATTCGTAGTTCGATTAGAAATCGTTACTTTTATGAGATATGAAGCTACTAATGCATCAGACGCTACGGAACCGTTAGACGTGTCGGACGATACGGAGGCGTCGGACGCTATAGAGGCTTTGAATACTTTGGTGGATCGGGAGTATCATCAGACGCTATGGAGGCGTCGGACGCTATGGAGGCGACGAACGGCCACATAAAATAACTTGACCGAGGGTTGAAAAGAAAACCGCGATCTCTCAGGATATCTCAACAAAGTAACGATTTTTGGTTTAAAAGCAAATGAAAACTTGAAGTCAATTATCTCGAAGAAGGTGCATCGTAGAAAAAAGTGCAATTACTGGATTTTCGTACTCTTATTGCAGCAATGAAAAATCTTGCCTCAGACCCTGAATAAATCGTCTGTCTGACACAGACATATGAGGCCAATGATGATATTGAAAAACGTTCGTTTGATAATCTTATAAACCTAAGTTAGCACCCTATTCGGTACACAATGAACCCACGACTTACACTGTCTCACATAGCGTCCAACGCCTAATAGCGTTCGACGTTAGCCCTTCGGTAGCGTCTGACGCCTCCATTGTGCCTCTCACCTCCATAGCATCTTGATAATAGCTCGAACCTGCAAAATGCCTTCATAGCGTCCGACGCCCTTGTAGCGAACGTCGCCTTCGTAGCGTCCGACGCCACCGTATCATCCAAGACATCAATATCATCCAACGCCTGCGTATCGTCCAACGCCTGCGTATCGTCCAACGCCTACGTAGCATCATCATACCCCGATAAAGTAAAGATTTCCAACATAAAAAACGAATACAAACTAAAAGTCTAATTATCTCGAAAACGGTGCGTTGACAGGACAGGACAGGATTTTCGTACTGTTATTGAAAAATGTTTGCTTCGTAACACATTGCGACTTTGGACATTTTGCGACTTTGGACATTTTGCGACTTTGCACATTTTGCGACTTTGGACATTTTGCGACTTTGGATATTTTGCGACTTTGGACATTTTGCGACTTTGGACATTTTGCGACTTAGGACATTTTGCGACTTTGGACATTTTGCGACTTGAGACATTTTGCGACTTTGGACATTTTGCGACTTTGGACATTTTGCGACTTTGGACATTTTGCGACTTTGGACATTTTGCGACTTAGGACATTTTGCGACTTTGGACATTTTGCGACTTTGGACATTTTGCGACTTTGGACATTTTGCGACTTACTTTGGACATTTTGCGACTTTGGACATTTTGCGACTTAGGACATTTTGCGACTTTGTACATTTTGCGACTTAGGACATTTTGCGACTTTGGACATTTAGCGACTTCGGACTCGGCTAAATATTGATAAGTTGTCTGTGCTGCATCAGGGTTTGTTGCATGTTTTATGTACACACCTGATGCAGCAGACAGGGGCTGTCTGTACTGCATCAGGGTTTGTATTGTCGCGGCCCGGACCGATAATGTACAGGGGTGGAAATGGAATCAAAACAAATGACGTCACAGCGGATGTAGTGATGTGACAGTGTTGACTTTGATCGACTTATCGATTAATTATTCGAACATGACATGCAAGGCAACCCGCGGAGTGGGGGACGGGGACGGGGTAAAAAAAACACATTCAACGCAAATCTGACACAGTAGGTTAGGTTAGGTTAGAACAGTGACCCCCTGGACCGAACGAAGTGAGCGACCAAGCTTACTTAAGAATACACTAATTATTCATATTTTATGTTAAAACAACATCGATTATGTTAGTAACGCATATAATTTTATCGATCTAGTCACATCACTATTTTATCACAACACGTGATGTCTCCAACCATCATGTCGTGCAATCCACCCCCGTGCACTTTCGGTACGGGGTGATGGATGGCGACATTGTTTTGATTCCATCCACCATGTCGTGCTTCATCACGTTGTACATTACTCTGACGGCCAGTACAATACTATGTTGTACAATGTAGGACTCTATTGTTTGACAATGATTTGTTTACTTTAAGCTTTGCAAATTATTTTACCAATATTATACTGCTATTTATAATATTATGTTCAATTTATATTATTGGTTACATATTGCTGATACTTTATATATACCACCAGAAGCCCATCTAAACTATAATATAATAAGAGATACAAACAGACTAGAAGCATGTAAAAATAATAAAGCAAAGATACAGAAATGTATGTACCTACCTAATAGCAAAAGCTATACAATTATAATGAGTCGCTTGAACAAAATGGACTAAAAAGAGGGCACATACATCTGCGGACAAAGTTCGAATTACCACGGGAAAACGGGTACTTATGAAACCTGCTGGGCGGGCCGCTAGTCCATTTCGTATTTACCTCATTTGACTTGTACTATTGTTGAAAATAAATTTTTGTAGTGATTTTATTCATAATCGAGATCCCAGGATTGACCTTTCCACACCTCTTCTAGCCGGTGGGATAGCTTTACTGTCAGGTCAGGGTCCAATTTTCAGCCTCGTTCGTCATGACATGACTGGTGAGATGCACTGATGGAATACTTTGAGACAAGGGTGACTCCAGAACATGACGCAACTACCCAAATCTTGACCGGCGGATTGCATTGTTCTGGTGATTCCAGTCTCTTCCCCAACTAAAAACTTTTGGACAATTTAAAATCTTCGACTTTGGGGATGACCTATCGGTTATTCAGCTTTTCTCTTACTCTCTTATCTCATTTGTAAAGTTTTTAGATTCCTTTGAAGATACCTGTAAAATCATTAATTTGTTCGTTGTTTTATTAGTTTATAAAGCTTAATTCTAGAAGGGGTTCAGACAAACTCGGGCTCTACGGATAGTATGCGAATGTTGCGCTTTATAAGTACAAAATCACACGCACAGCCTACGTGGTGACCACGCGCAGCTCACGTAAGCGACCGGCGCGCGGGGGCTGATGTACGCAGGGGCCATCTAGTGCAATTTTGGAAAATTTCGCTCCATGGTAAAGGCAACACCATTAGAAAACGGTAGATAGGATAGGTCAAACAGAAGACTGTGATAGTAGTAGAATTTCCTCTGAAGAAAACACCCTGCACTGCGCTTTGCAATAGTGGTAGGTATGACAACTACATTTCAATCGGGCCTGTGTCCAGCAGTGGACTATTTTAGCTGCTGAAGAACAAGATAAGACATCCAATCATCCAATATTAAAAGTGAACTAGAAACAACATTTTGTTTACTTACATATCAAACGAAATTTTGTTTGCATATCCAATACCTATGGTAGGTACATTTGTTATTTTGCAGCAACTTACCGGCAGATAAAAATCAATTACTTTTATAAGGTTTTTTAAAATTATCGGTAGGTAATGTATGTTTTGTTCTATAATTTACCTACATAGGTAGTTTGACGTTGATCTAAGTCAAAAATTATCAACAATATCAAAATTATATAAAAGTCTGTTTGTTTGTTTATTTATATTTTCTGCTCCTGCACGTCGTCGTACCCGTGCAATTTTATGTTACTTAAGTGCGATTTATTGAGTGTAGTTATTAAAAAACTGTAGAGCGATACCTATATAAGGTGTAAGGAAAATAGGTCGAAGTATAAAAAATTATTTGGACCTTTTTTTTGATAAATAATGGGTAAGCATTTGTCCGCAATCTCACCTGATGTTAAGTGACGATGCAGACGATGATGGAACATGCTCGCCCAGATAATGCCTATTCACTCTCGCCTTGAAAAGGCCCAGGTTATAACGTTCGGAAACAGATCCGCAGGCAGGGAGTTCCACTCCTTAGCAGTTCGTATTAAAAATGTAGAAGCGAAGCGCTTTGTGCGAATTGCGGGGTGTCTACGATATAAGGGTGGAATCCCAACCGGCGTCTCGTGCACCGGAGATGGAATGGTGACGGAGGTATCAGGTCATGGAGAGACTGTGCACACTCCCCGAAATGTATCCTGTAGCATACCGACAAGCAAGCTACTTTGCGACGGTGTTCGAGGCTCTGTAACTTTGCGTCAATAAGTGCCCTATCAGCGATGAGTTTCTTGGCGCTTCTCAATCAAGTCCAGGGCTGCCAGCTGGTATTTGGCAGACCCGTCCCACAGGTGTGTGTGTGTGTGTGTGTGTGTGTGTGTGTGTATGTGTATGTGTATGCGCATTGAATTGAGCTAATGTATGTATGTAATTGAAGTTTATCGATTACATACATACATTCATACATATGTAAGTACATACAAAAAAACAAATCTTTCCTCTTCATTATAATAGTGTAGATTTACTCGGTCTTAAATTTAAGAGTTCGGCTATTTGATAAAACTAAAATTTTATGTTAAAATTAAGGTGCAAAACTGAAAAAATACGATTTTCATTAACAATCGATGTTTTTTTAAGTATAAATCGATTTATTTTAAATCGATTTTTTTGCGACTAGGAATAATCGATTATAAAAATCGATTTCATTACTCAAGTCACCTCCCTATGGCACAGAGATCTACGGCACACTCCTTTAGCCGACCTGGCTCCGCGCTGATTTGTCTTTCCTGAATATCTAGGGGACACAATGTCACTCAGCTCAGATGCGTGGATAACAACGCGGGAAGCGGCAGTCAGCAGTTTTAAGTCCGAGCAGTTAATAAACAGTAAGGTCCTTCTTGTTTGGTTTCTTTACGATGTAGTAAACACCTGATTAATACTGGATAATCGGCACCGTTATCTACTTGTTACTTAGCCTACAAAAGCAAAACCAAATTCTCCGACGAAGGTTTTCTATACGTGAAACAAATTAAGGCATGTAACGAACGGACGCATCATAAACGACCAAGATGTCTGGTTTGAGACCTTGGCAGTCAGAAGGTTGAGGCAGCATCAAACTTCTTCCACCGTCAATACCAACCAATATACCTGCAGAATGTGTGGCAGACTACCGCTATACCCACAAAATAACCTGTAACCCACCTTGACATGACATTCTTTAAAAAGTCTAATAGACAGATTAAGACTAATGATGATAAAAATGAGTGTAAAGCCGCGGGTAATCGCTAGTCTACATATGCATATACGAAGTTTTAATAAAACCTCAATCAATTGGTAAATCTATAAATAAAAGTAAAAATTGTTTGTGGTTATATATCTTGCCTTCCCTTCTATCTGCCCCGTCGTAAATAATTTAAGCATGTTCGCTTGCATACGACGCCTTAGAGGTGGAAATCTATTTTCGCAACCCCACCCCGAATTCGCCGAATTATTGTATGAAATTCTTACCAAAACTAAAAATTATGATTGTTTTTTTATCACAATCTTGCAAATATCATCTTTATACAAAACGGGAATCAAAATTCAAAATTAGTAGTTATTTTTTTTATGTTATGTATGAAATGTGGCAAGCATTGTTATTTATTAGGCCATTGACGCTCTGCCTACACCATAAAGGCTGTAGGTGTGATTTTATGTGTTAAAATATCAATACTAATTCATATTGGAGCATAAGGCTATCAAAACAGTTATTTTTAGATTGCCTATGTAATTTTTGTATCAGTTTCGCGTTGCATAATTTAAAAAAAGTTATACCAGAATAATCTAGATAGTACAAGAAATATGTACTACGAGTTTCATGACCATACATTTTGATTTACGAGGTATTTGTGAGGGGCCTAAACTTGTATGGCCAATTGATTATATCCTTTGTCTGAGGTACTATCAAAGCAGTGTTTGTTGACCCACAGTCCGTCTTCCCCGACCGCGCTAAATACAAACCCAGAAAGTTCGCTGTCTGTGCTGTAGTCAGGTTGGTCTAGTAAAACTTGCGTCGTTGGACATCGAGTCGTCCAAGAATTCTGACACCTGGGTTCATCGGGCCTTTTGCTGATTCGGTGCCTCACACGTCACAGGTTTTTTATACAGTTACGTGTACTAAGTGTAAAAGTTGATCGCTTAAAGTGGTACGTTGGCGTGCTGCTGATAGTACCTATTTAATATCCCTAATTATTTTAATGACTTCTGTGCAAAGTTGTTTGGGTGCGAACGACGTAAGATTGTTATCGTAAAGACCATATTATGTATGCTTTGAGCGAGGATTTTGAATTAATCAAAGTTTATGCACGAAATTATTTTAGAATTGTTTGTAGCAAAGTGCTACGGCGTAGCAGTATTCTGGAGTTTTTTCTGGGGATAGAATTCTTCAATTCAAAAATTTACTGATTACAATGGGGACGGTATACCTACTGAAAATTTTGTAGGCGGAATAAAAGAAGAAGAGCTAAAGAGCTAGTGAGGCAGGAGAAAAAAAAACGTTTTCCACACGTATCTCACGATCAGTCACAAAAATTTCAGTACACCTACAAAGTTTTCACCAACCTTGTTTATTGAATACCAAATTTTAAAACGAATCATATGTTAGGTTAGGTATACAATCTACCGTGCAAGTATATCTTGGCAACTAGCGCATAGCAGGCTTAATTCGCAGGCTAGGATAGAATCGCGGTAGCCCAGTTCTTAGTGGCATCGGCAGTAAAGTTGCCAAAGGTCGCAGGTTCAAAGCCTAGCTACGGCGTAAAATTATGCAAGTTTTCCAAAAACCTTGTATATTTTTGAGGTCTACACATTCTAACATTTCAACTGCAAACAGAACCAATTTAGTCGTAGTTCCCACAGCGAATGAAATAAACAAAATCTCAAAACACCAAACTGTAAGTTCACTGAAGCAAAGTAAGTATTTGTGGGAGTCCAATACAGAGAGGTGACTAAAAGGAACCGTCACTATACCTACTTACACACATACGCCGGCGTTTACGCGCGATCTCGAACTGTTTCGAACCGGCTAGCATTGTCGAGCGGACGACATAATGATGACTCGCAAGTGCAAATATTTTTGTATGTTTATGTTATAAGTTTGATATAATGTAAATTTGATAATATGTATGTTTAACCCAGGTTCGGCATTTCAAAACTTCAGTAACATCTCTAGAGCGTAGGTAAAGATGATTGGGAAATGTGCCGAGCTGTCCTTCTGTAATTTCCATAGTAATTTCTCTATTTTGTGACTGAGGCGCATTGCAGCCGGGCGGGGAGACGTGACAGTAGCGTTCTAGTGATGTACCGTGCATCGATATTCATCGTAGTCGATACAAACTAATTCTCAAAACACCAAACTGTGAATTCACTGAGGCGCATTGCAGACGGGCGGGAAGGTGTGCAAGTAGCTTTCTAGTGATGTTCCGTGGTAAAAATTGATATAGGAGGTCCATTCTTTTTTGCATATTTCGATCTTTGTTCCTTGGGGAAGTTATTCATTATCACCAGCTGGTTTTAATTGTTGCTATCGGTCATAAGTAAAAAGACCATTCCTGGTCTAAGAATGTGTCACGCCTCAAAAAACTTCATTTTTACTAATAAAACTTAGTGTTTTATTATGAGTGTATTATTTATAATATCATATTAGATGATATCCTGTTAGATGTAACAGGAAAACTAATTAATTATTTAACTTTGGCTTTGATACGCGGCAAGCATGAATGCATAATGGGTATGATCCTTTCACCCTATAAACTCTGTCAACAGGGTTCATCGGATCGTTGAACGACTCGGAGTCCCACACGAAAAGAGAGAGAGAGACCCTATACCGGGAGTAACGGACAGGGTATAACAAGCCGAAAGGAGGTCAAGGTACTCATGAAACTGAACAACTTTCCCCATGGAACATGGGTCGAAATATGAAAAAAAAAATTGGACTTCCCATAGTAAATCAATTAGCTCATCGGCCCATTTTGTATGGGAGGTCCAAATTATTTTTTCATATTTCGACCTATGTTCCGTGGGTAAAGTTGTTCAGTTTCATGAGTACCTTGACCTCCTTTCGGCTTGTTATACCCTTTCTGTTACTCGCGGTATACTCTCTAAGTTAAAAATAGAATATCGATATAGCAAGCTGACACCCCATCCCTACTATGTGCAGTGGTGACCTCGCGAGATACCCGGGATTAGATTTGTAACCAATCCACTGTGATATCACGTCGGCTGCAAACAATACCGGCATAGCGGTATACAGCCGGTATACAGCTACCGGATTAGACGGGGTATAACTTTAGAATTTTGTTTCATTCAGTTACTCTATGTTTCGGGAAATAGGATGACTTTTACAAAAGATATAGCGGTATACAGCTACCGAAATAGACGGGCAGTGACTTTGGAATTTTGTTTCACTCGGTTACTCTATGTTTCGGGAAATAGGATGACTTTTTACAAAAGATATAGCGGTATACAGCTACCGGAATAGACGAGGAATAACTTTAGAATTTTGTTTCACTCGGTTACTCTATGTTTCGGGAAATAGGATGACTTTTTACAAAAGATATAGCGGTATACAGCTACCGGAATAGACGAGGAATAACTTTAGAATTTTGTTTCACTCGGTTACTCTATGTTTTGGGAAATAGAATGACTTTTTACAAAAGATATAGCGGTATACAGCTACAGCTACTGGAATAGACGAGGAATAACTTTAGAATTTTGTTTCACTCGGTTACTCTATGTTTCGGGTGACTTTTCACAAAAGATATAGCGGTATATAGCTGCTGGAATAGACGGCGAATAACTTTGGAATTTTGTTTCACTCGGTTACTCTATGTTTCGGGAAATAGGATGACTTTTTACAAAAGATATAGCGGCATACAGCTACCGGAATTAATGGGGAATGACTTTAGAATTTCGTTTCACTCGGTTACTCTATGTTTCGGGAAATAGGGTGACTTTTCACAAAAGATATAGCTGTATACAGCTACCGAAATAGACGGGGAGTAACTTTAGAATTTTATTTCACTCCTGTGTTGCGGGTAATAGGATGACTTCTTGGTAAAAAGACATTTTACATCTTTTTTCATAGTGAAATTTCAGCAATTAATCGGAATTAACCACTGTCGAGGATTTTATATGAATGATGTTATAATAGTTATACTTATTATAGGTGAATAGACGGGGAATAACTTTAGAATTATTTTCACTCCTGTGTTTCGGGAAATAGGATGACTTTTTTATAAAAAATGTAAAGACATTTTACATTTTTTTTGTAGATATTCAGCTATTAACCGGAATGAACCACTGTCCAGGATTTTATCTGAATGATGTTGTAATAGTTATAATTATGTAGATAACACAATATAGATGAGTATTGTTTTTCAACCCATGTATACAAATCCTCTTTTGTCATTTTGGTCTGCAGTTAACTCCACGATGGAATTCAATATGTGGTTGCATTTTTTCTAGCACTAAAAGTAGTCAAGTCGCGGGCTCGATTAAACCGCGGTAGCCCAGTTGGTTAGGGCGTCGGCAGTACTGATGCCGAAGGTCGCAGGTTCAAATCCTGCCTGCGGTGAAAATTTTGGAAGTTTTCCAAAAATTGTTTACCTAACACGAGAAGTGTTTTAAAATTTGGTATTCAATTTATCGGTTTTCATCGTTTTGACTACATTCAATCTGTAATGAATGAATTAGTCGCTGGGAATTAGTTGCAAAACTATCCCGGTAGATGGAGCCCATCCACGCGATAGTGGACAAGATATACTTCCATAATTTCGCGGGCTCGATTAGAACCGCGGTAGCCCAGTTGGTTAGGGCGTCGGCAGTACTGATGCCGAAGGTCGCAGGTTCAAATCCTGCCTGCGGTGAAAATTTTGGAAGTTTTCCAAAAAAAAAAATAGTCGAGTAAAAGACATTGCCCAAAGTGGACCAAATAGCGACCAGCATTGAAACATAGTGCATAACGTTCCTAAGGCTAATACTAGTCCGAAACCCAAACCACATAAAAATCCGTCGCTGGAGTCTTGAGAAAAATGACATTATATTTCAGGTTTCCCATCAACGAAAAATCATAGCCAACAGCTTATTGCTAAAATAAAAGACGGCAATCATGGAATTAATCAACCACTTTAATCAGTCTATTACTTCCTGAACAGCTATTACCACCGGTGTTACTCAGGGTGTCGTTTTATCCCCTTTTCTTTTGTACGGGCGTTGAACCAAGTAGCGACCCGAAGTGAGACATAGTGCATAATGTTCCGAAGACTAATGCTAGTCTGAAACCCAAACCACATCAAAATCCGTCGCTGGAGTCTTGAGAAAAATGACATTATATTTCAGGTTTTCCATTAACGAAAAATCATTGCCAACAAAAACTTATTTCTATAATAAGAGATGGTAGTCATTGAATCAATCAACCATTTAAATCAGTCTATTGCCTGCTGAACGAACAGCTATCAGTGTGTCGTTCTGTCCCATCTTCTTTTGTACGGGCGTTGAACCAAGTAGCGACCCGCATTGAGACATAGTGTATAATTTTCCTAAGACTAATACTAGTCTGAAACCCAAACCACATCAAAATCCGTCGCTGGAGTCGTGAGAAAAATGATATTATATTTGAGGTTTTCCACTAATGAAAAATCATAGCCATCAAATAACTTATTTCTATAATAAGAGATGGTAGTCATTGAATCAATCAACCATTTTAATCAGTCTATTACTTCCTGAACAGCTATTACCAGCGGTGTTACTCAGGCTGTCGTTTTATCCCCTTTTCTTTTGTACGGGTGTTGAACCAAATAGCGACCCGCATTGAGACATAGTGCATCATGTTCCTAAGACTAATACTAGTCTGAAACCCAAACCACATCAAAATCCGTCGCTGGAGTCTTGAGAAAAATGACATTATATTTCAGGTTTTCCATTAACGAAAAATCATTGCCAATAAAAACTTATTTCTATAATAAGAGATGGTAGTCATTGAATCAATTAACCATTTAAATCAGTCTATTGCCTGCTGAACGAACAACTATTACCACTGGTGTTACTCAGGGTGTCGTTCTGTCCCATTTTCTTTTGTACGGGCGTTGAACCAAGTAGCGACCCGCATTGAGACATAGCGTATAATGTTCCAAAGACTAATACTAGTCTGAAACCCAAACCACATCAAAATCCGTCGCTGGAGTCGTGAGAAAAATGATATTCTATTTGAGGTTTTCCATTAATGAAAAATCATAGCCATCAAATAACTTATTTCTATATTAAGAGTTGGTAGTCATTGAATCAATCAACCAATTTAATCAGTCTATTACTTCCTGAACAGCTATTACCACCGGTGTCACTCAGGGTGTCGTTTTATTCCTTTCTTTTGTACGGGCGTTGAACAAATAGCGACCAGCATTAAAACATAGTGCATAATGTTCCTAAGACTTATACTAGTCTGAAACCCAAATACATCAAATCCGTCGCTGGAGTCTGGAGAAAAAAGACATTATATTGACAAGACAAAACCTGAAATATAATGTAATTTTTATCAAGACTCCAGCGACGGATTTTGATGAGATTTGGCTTTAGGCTAATATTAGTCTTAAGAACATTGTGCAGTGCACTATGTTTCAATGCGGGTCGCTAATTGGTTCAACGCCCGTACAAAAGAAGAGGGGACAAAACGACACCCTGAGTAACACCGGTAATAGCTATTCGTTCATCAGGTAATAGACTGATTTAAATTGTTGATTGATTCATCGCTACCTTCTTTAATTTTAGTATTAGATGTTGGCTATGATTTTGGTTAATCGAAAAACTGTGATACAATGTAATTTTTCTCAAGACTCCAGCGACGGATTTTGATGTGGTTTGGGTTTCAGACTAGTATTAGTCTTAGAAACATGATGCACTATGTCTCAATGCGGGTCGCTACTTGGTTCAACGCCCGTACAAAAGAAGAGGGGACAAAACGACACCCTGAGTAACACCGGTGGTAATAGCTATTCGTTCATCAGGTAATAGACTGATTTAAATGGTTGATTGATTCATCGCTACCGTCTTTAATTTTTGGTTAATTGAAAAACTGTAATACTATGATTTTGGTTAATTGAAAAACTGTAATACATCTCATTTTTCTCAAGACTCCAGCGACGGATTTTGATGTGGTTTGGGTTTCAGACTAGTATCAGTCTTAGGATCGTTATGCACTATATCCCTATGCGGGTCTCTGTTTGGTCCAAGGTCCATACAGAAATGGGCAATCTCCTTTTGTTTGCATTCAAACTCCCAAGATTTGTGTCCACCCATAATTGAAGTCAATGTTTTGTTTTTCTCAAATTCAACATCTCTGTTCCTAACGGTTTTAATCGAAAAACACCGGTCAAAGCACCAAACGGAAAACTTTTTTAATAACGGCATTTGAGCATAATTTTCTACGTGGTGAAAAATATATTTTTTTCAGTTCTATTCAGCGGTTCTATCTATCGCAAATCTCGTGACCACTTGGACCTATGTCAAGTGTCGACAGAGACGAATTTAGGTGAAATGAAAAACCTATTTGCATAAAACTATAGGAAAAGCATTTATAATACACAAGCGGCCCGTTACCGGTTTCACCCGCTGTTTTGGCATGTTACATAATAAACCTTCCATTTGAATCATTCTCTCAAAAAAATTTGTTGCGTGGTTTAGGAGGATTTAGCGGCAGCCAAACAGCAATAGAAATTCAAAAAGATACATGATTTTATACAATGTATAGATGGCGCTTGGTTAGGATAATTATTTATTATGGTACCCTTATTTTATAAGCGTCGCGACAACGACGCGCGTCAACGACGCCGTAAAATTTTGACGGCGTTGTTGTCGCTGCGGTCTTGTAGAAAAACCCGACCGCATCCCATACAAACTCTAAGCTTCTCAGCGCGCTGTCAACGTGACGGCGTCGTGGCGCGCCGCAACGACGCCGATGCTCGGTCTTTCTGGTTCTCCATACAAACCTATACAAACCAGTCATTTGACAGCGACAACGACGCGCGTCGTTGTCGCTGTCGCTTGGTTTTTAAGCCTACCATTACCCTGTAGTTGTCATAAAAATTAATCAGGTCAAATTCGTACTGATAACGGTGAGCAAGGTTTCTTTTGTTTCTTCTATGTTTTGCACTTAACCGTTTACCAAGCGTGGTGAATTGGGGAGTCCTTCCTTCCTTGGGGATGTTCAGCAGTGGACAGACAGTGAGCTAATATATGTACTTACAAAATAGTACCTACACTGTCTCTAACCAAAACATAGGAACCAAACGCCACTTATGTTTTACTACTCAGTGTAACATTGTTGCTAACGTCAAGTGAAGGAGGGCGGGCTGTATTTGAGATTTACGATGTCACCTTAAGTTTTACAGCCAGACGTGAACCGAGCACACGAAAGAGCTCATTAGACCTACTGCCGATATGACCCAGTGGGTCCATTTTGTGACATTGTTCTTGACCTACTGAACCGATTCCCGGTGGGTTACTTGACAAAGTTGATATTTATCACTTTGTGAATGAGTTCCCATTCTGGTTAGGACATTACACACCGAACCACCTGATTGTCCGTAAGTTAGATAGGCCCGTGCTTCAGAGGGCATGTTAAGCCGTCGGTCTTGGCTGCTGTCTATGATCCCTTAGACGGCGGTCGTTACTTAACCATGTCAGGGCATATGATATACTTGTAGTAGGCGTTTAAAAAAACTCTGACTCCAGGGTTCATCGGGTCCTCGAACGACTTGGTGTCCCACTCGAAGAGAAGAAGAACCTACTGATCCTCTCACATATTTGACCCTCAGACAATATTAGGTCTAGTTTAATACAAAGTGCAGTCTGCATCTCAACAGACACATACACTGAATTAAAATCACAAACGACTGTTGGGTGGTTATTCGAAATCGCGTTCTTCGGCTGATTCCCGTAGTCGTTTTCATTTTTCAATTTTTGATGTAATGTTACACTGGATGTCAAATTATAGTACAAAACAAAGGTATATTTGATATAGGCACTCATTTCAAATTAAAGATTTTCGAAATATTGACATTATAAAATTTACTGGCTACGGGAATCAGATTTAGGAATACGGGAATCAGAAATTTAACTATTCAATATGACAAACCATTAATAAACTTAAAATATATTTATTTTTCTACTTATTTATTGCTTTTTAATGTCACCGCTAGATTACTACGGTGTTCTGGTTCAAGCACATAATGTCTCCAGCGCAGAATGTCGCTGTAGCAAAATGTTTCTCGGCATAATGTCCTTATTCAAGTTATATAATATTATCATTACAGTAACGTACGTAGGTAGCTAGATAAGCAGGTAGGCATGAAAGTAGGTTGATAAGTACTTAGTTAGGTAGCATTCAGACGCATAATGTCTCTTTCGCAGTCGTAAAATGTACCTAGCATGTAAAATAACTTTTAAATGTTATATTATAATATCAATAGGTAAGTAATGTCATAAAGTAGGTAGTTAAGCAGTAGGCAGGTAGATAGGTAAGTTAGTAGGCAGGTAGGTAACCAGCTAAGTACTTAGGTAAAGGTAAGTAAATAGGTAGGTAACTTGAAAAATACCTACACATAAAACTACTAGTAGGGCTCTAACATGGTTGTGTAACGACCGCCGTGTAAGAAATCATACACCACAACTAGAATTCAAGGTTTTGCGTGCCCTCTGAAGTACAAATCACTGATTCCCGTGTCAAGAAGTCCACGGGAATCAGTGTGACAGAAGTCAGAAAAATCGAAAATTGAGATTACCTCAAACTTGTTTCGTCTCATACAATAGTATTAACATATATGGTAGTAAACCTAAAGAGCTTTATATTAAGTACAATGGTTCCAGTTTATGACTTATATTTTAATTTAAAATCGACAAACGGGAATCAATTTTAAGTGTAACCAAATGCACGGGAATCAGTTTCTTGGCCTCGTAGTGGGGTGATGCTGCACGAGTGGCACGGTCTGCTTCCCATGGCACTTGGAGCACTTAGGGGATAGCTATGGTGGGTAGACCACACCTTCAGGTGATTACATAGGAAGTTTTATGCAGTTTAATGGCGTTACACGGGAATCAGTTCTAGGTACCGGACATTTTTAAAATGATTTACAAAACAAAATGAACTTTAATTACACGTTTGAAATATTTTCTTCCCGTATCATTGAACATCCGTTATGTAAAAAATAAATAGTTTATGTAGATAAATCATACAGTAAAAAACAAATAAACCGTTTTGTATCAAATTTTGGGGCGCGGACACGTTACGGGAATCAGATTTCAGCAGTTTGAATATTTTTTTAACGGTCTTGTTTAATTATCACACAAAAGTTTCATTGTGTCCCAGTTAGATACAAGTATGAACTATTTATAAAAAAATAAGCTATACCTAAGTTTTTTAAAAAAAGGTGTGTTTTGTTCCCGGACAACGAAAATTTAGGCTCCGAAGAAGCACCCTGTTTTGGTTCGAAACATCCTTACTGAACGGGACGCCTCTGTCGATGTAGCGATGCGGTGTGAGACGTCCCGAGTTCCTCTCGATGGGTGTGTTGAAGAAAGTCGAAGGCGGTTCGGACTGCAGACTCGCGAATGGTCGACACAAGCGAAACCCTGTCCTATACTTGAAACTATTATGGGAGGCTGTTAGCCACTTGAAACTATAGACGTGGGGCTTCGCTGTGGACCCGCGGACAGCGCGGCGGTCGCTGTATACGGTACGGAGCGGTGCGGAAGCGCGACGCGGCTGCCGGCGGCTATTCCCACGGCGACTGGACGGCGGGCGAGAGAAGAGGGCGGTAGCGATGATATTCACACGACGAGGTCGATGGGGGCGAGGAATAAAACCACTGTATGCGGTGAAAGGCTTCCTCCTCGCTGGGGCTTCAGGCAGAGCTTCTTCTGTAGTTGCCGCTTCGGTGGCTCTTCCGAGAATGCGCGCCGACTCGGTGCAGCCGGCCTATATTTATACGAAATCCGCCATTTTGCGGGGCTAGGGGTGCGCGGGGGGACCGCGCGCGGTAGGGAGGACGAACGCGGGGAGGTGCGCGGCGTGCGGGGGGAAGCTCTGTCTTCTGCCTTTCGCGATTTGGATCTATTTATTTACTATCAAACCTGTATTTCCTATTAGAATCCTATTGGAATCCTATTTGAATCTAATTACAATCTGACTAGATGTTCTACCTATCCTATAAGAACAACATATTCCAATAAGAATCACTAACTATCGAACGGGACTAATCTTATTAGAAACCAGTTGGAATCCAATAAGATTAGCTTCTATGAGCTAGGTGCGTGTTTCGGAGTGCATGTTCTATGTCTGTAATCTATCAAGTTAGGTGCAAGTGTAGGTACTTGCATACTTTACTGTAATCTAACTATCCGTGTGTTGTGTAGCCTAACTGTGTACCTATCATTAAAACACGTAAAAACTATACTCTTTATTAGGTTTGGGGAAACCTACCTATTTACAATCTTGATAGCTATCTATTTACCTATTCTATATCTATTCTGTTACGACCTTACGAACGTACTAACTATTCTATGACTATGGCACCGACCTATAAGTACGCGATACAATCATACGAACGAACTGTTTATCTATCTACCTATTCTGTAGCTATACAATACAATGATAAGAACGAACTCTATCTATCCTGTACGCACCGACTTATCTATTTACAATGCTATTTAACTACCTATTACCTATATACGAACTGTTATCTATCCTATCCTATTAGCATCGACCTAACTATTTACAATTTGACCGCTATCTATCCTGTTTACGCTATACAAACATAAGAAATTAGCTGTTATCTATACCTGTCGAACAAAAATACAAGAGAACTATTATCTAACTATGAAACTATCCTATTAGCCTAACCTATCCTATGGGAGCTATGTACATGGAAGGCCGGCTGTCCCGCACATTACTCCCGCCGTGCGCCGTCTGCTGCCGCTCCAGACGACGCATCTCGTCCGTGGGGCGGGTCAGCCGGCGCCTCGGTGATGATGACCAGCTTGTTGGTCGGTGGTCGTGCTCGGTCGTCGCGGGATGCCCCCTGTCGGTGATGCCCGCCGTCCTCGTGGTGCCGTCCGTTGCGGGGTAGGCAGTGCTGTCGGTGTCGCGTGGCCCGGTGTGTCGTGGGTGCGTGTTCTCCACGACGAGTGCGGGGTCGATGACCTATGCCGCGGGGCGCCTGCTGTGACGCTCCCGCCGGTTGCAAAGGTGCTCCCGCCGGTGTAGTGCGGGCTCCCGCCGGTGCTGTAGTGCGGGTGCTCGCCGGTGCGGTGGTGCGGGCGCTCGCCGATCCTGTAGTGCGGGCGCTCGCCGATCCTGTAGTACGGGCGCTCGCCTGTCCTGTAGTGCGGGCGCTCGTCGATGCTGTAGTGCGGGCGCTCGCCTGTCCTATAGTGCGGGCGCTCGCCGATGCGATAGCGCAGGCTCCCGCCGGTGCTGTGTTGCGGGTTCCTGCCGGTGCGATGTGGACTCCCGCCGGTGCTGTCGGTGGGTGCGGTCGTCCTTTGCGATGTTGGCCATGCGATTTCTGTTGACGGCGGCTTGGGGCGCGATGTGCGGTTTCTGTCTTCTGTTTAGCGGTCGGTGTCGATGCTTTGCGGACGCTGTCGTACGGTGTGCCGTGCGCGTTGTCGCTCTCTTGCCGTTGCTGTACGACGGTGAGAGACTCGATGGCGATGTGTTGTCGGTGCTGTCCGTTCTTCTTGTCTGTGGCTGCTGCTGTGCGGTGCGGCTGGGCGCGCTGTCTCGTGCCGTGTAGAACCCAGCCGAGCGGCGTCATAGATGCGACCGGCTGCCCCTTCTTTCCGATGCGTGTCTCGGTCGTGCGCAGCAACTCCCAGTTGTCCTGGCCGATAAGGATGGTTGGCACGCCGGTTTTAATTAGCTGTGGGAGCAGGTCGGTGAGATGGTCGCATCCCTCGAAGTCCTGTTTTGTGACGCGCTGTGACGGGAACTTCGTGTTGTTGTAGGTGTGGGCGTCGATCTTGGCAGTGCCCACGTCGGTGCGCAGCTCGAGCTCGATGTGTTGCGATGTTTTGTCTGTCATGTCGCTCGCGAGGGCCTGTATGTGCAGCGGTTCGATGGGCCCTTTCGCGCCGATCTTCTTTGCCACGGTGGCGTCGATTAACGTGGTCGTTGACCCGTCGTCCAATATGGCGAATGTTTTCGCCGATCCGTGCGGTCCGATGGCTGTAACTGGGACGATTTTCAATAGACCGTGGCTGCTCGTAGCGGTGCGCGCGTGGCTGGCGATTTCCCGTCGACGATCGGTGGCGGTCGCGTTTCGTACGAAATGCAGCAGCGGGTGGTGCAGTTTGGTGCACCCGTCGGTGTCGCAGGGCTGTCCGGTGCAACTGTGTTTCCTGTTTCGTCGCCGAAGGCAGCGGTAACATAGATTCTTTGCCTTGGCGGTGGCCCAGCGGTCGTCTACGGCGAGCTGTGTAAACTGGGCGCACTTCCCTGCGCTGTGCGGTTTTTTGCCGCATACGATGCATGTTTGCGGTGCGGTGGCGGCAAACTGTCGGCGCGCGTCGCTTCGGTGCTGTTTCTTCTTGCGGCGCGCGCTGTGTCGTCGTGTTGACTTGCTGTTGTTGCCGGCGCGGGAGGCGGAGCTTGCTGTTACGTACGATGAAATCCCGCGTGGCGTCTTCTCCCGCCGGTGTTGATGTACACGACGGCGGCGATGTGATGGCTGCTCTCCCGGTAGCGAACGGTAGAGATGGAGGGCAGCTTTCCTGTCGCGATTCGGTGCTGTAGGACTGCGGCGATTGTGGCGGCGCAGCGTGGGCCGGCTCCCCGGTAGCGAGCGGAGATGGAAGCGCGGCGAACGGTGGGTGGCGGCGTGCCCGATGCGGCGGCACGTCGCTGGCTGGCTCCTCGGAAGCGGACGGTGGTAGGAGCGCAGCGTCCGATGGGTAGTGTCGCGGCTGTGTCGGCGACGCGGTGTGGGCCGGCTCCCCGGTGGCGAACGGAGATGGGAGCGCAGCGTGCGGTGGCGTGCGGCGTGTCCGATGTGGCGACACGTCGCTAGCTGGCTCCACGGAGGCGAACGATGATTGGAGCGCAGCATCCGATGAGTAGCGGCGCGGCTGTTGTAGCAGCGCGTCGCTGGCCGGCTCCTCGGAAGCGAACGGAGGTAGGAGCGCGGCATCCGATGGCGTGCTGCGGCGTACCCGATGAGGCGGCACGTCGCTGGCTGGCCCCACGGAAGCGGACGGTGATTGAGGCGCAGCCTGGGCCGGCTTCCCGAAGGCGAACGATGTTGAAGCGCGGTGACGAACGGCGAACTGCGGCGTGTCCGATGCGGCGACACGTCGCTAGCTGGCTCCACGGAAGCGGACGGTGGTTGGAGCGCAGCATCCGATGGGTAGCGGCGCGGCTGTTGTAGCGGCGCGTCGCTGGCCGGCTCCTCGGAGGCGAACGGAGGTAGGAGCGCGGCATACGATGGCGTACTGCGGCGTACCCGATGAGACGGCACGTCGCTGGCTGGCCCCACGGAAGCGGACGATGGTTGAGGCGCAGCCTGGGCCGGCTTCCCGATGGCGGACGATGTTGGAAGCGCGGCATCGAACGGCGAACGATGGCGCAGCTGTGGCGCGGCGGTGGTGGCCGGCTCCCCGGAAGCGGACGGTGATGGGAGCGCGGCGTACGGTGGGTCGCGGCGCGGTTGTAGCGCGGCGGCGGCCGGCTCTCCGGTAGCGGACGGATGCGAGAGCTCGGCGTACGGTAAGTCGCGGCGCGGCTGTGGCGCGGCGATGGCCGGCTCCCCGGAAGCGGACGGTGGTGGGAGCACGGCGTACGAACGGTCGCGACGCGGTGGCAGCGGCGGTGGGGCCGCGCTATACGGTGGCGGACGATCGCGTCGCGTAGGCGGCGGCGTAGGGGCCGCGCATATCGGTAGCGGAGGGTCGCGTCGCGTAGGCAGCGGCATAGGGGCCGCGCAGATCGATGACGGCGGATCGCGGCGCGAGTGCAGCGGCGTAGGGGCCGCGCAGTACGGTAGCGGTCGGTCGCAGCTCGCGGGCTGCGTGGACGGTAGCGCACGACTCGGTAACGGCGGACTGCGGCGCGGGGGTACCGGCGGCGGCAGCATCGTGCGGTCGGTTGAGTCGCGGTCACGGTGCGGTAGAGCGCGGCGCGGCTGTCCTGTATGCGGCGCGCGACGACCGTCGACTCGGCTGTGTGCTCCCACTGTAGCTGTAGATCCCCTTCGGTGCTGTATGTTGACTCGCTGCTCGATGAATGTGGCGATGTGCAGCGGCTATCGTTGATGTCTTCCATCAGTGCGAGGTGGCGTTCGATTAGCGAAGTCAACTCGAGTATTCGAAGCTCCGATGCGTGCAGCTTGGCTCGAACATCTTCTTCAGTTTCAGTATTTACAGAAGTTTCGGTCGGCTCTGCAAAACCAATCAGCGATCGGTGGGCGTGGCTTACTTCTGTCATGGCTTCCGTGTTGACTTGCTTCACTGTTGGTTCCGGTGTATTTCCCTCGCTGAATAGGTGTCGAGTTGGGAACCGTTCCAGTAGGTCGGGTTCGACGAGGGGGGGGAGCGCCCCCTCGGGGATCTTGACGTCACGATGCGCTGGCGACACGATGTCTAGTCGAGCGTTGTGGCCGGGCGCAGCCTCCGGTGCGGTGGACGATGCGATGGCGATGCGGGCTGGGCCGGCGGTGACGGTGGCGGCGAGGGGCGCGGCAGTAACCCGCTCGCCGCCCTGTACTGTATGCGACGCATTCAGCTGTACGATGGGCGCTCGGTCGCTAGGCGACGGAGCTCTCGACGTGTCGATGAATTCCCTCGGCGCCTGGCTGTATGACGATGACGATGACGAATGCATTCTTGTGTCTTCCATTCTTGAGTCTTCTCTCTTCAAACACGCTGGCTACGACGATATCCGGCTGCCGAAGGACCAAAATGAACGGGACGCCCTGTCGATGTAGCGATGCGGTGTGAGACGTCCCGAGTTCCTCTCGATGGGTGTGTTGAAGAAAGTCGAAGGCGGTTCGGACTGCAGACTCGCGAATGGTCGACACAAGCGAAACCCTGTCCTATACTTGAAACTATAATGGAAGGCTGTTAGCCACTTGAAACTATATGACGTGGGGCTTCGCTGTGGACCCGCGGACAGCGCGGCGGTCGCTGTATACGGTACGGAGCGATGTGGAGGCGCGACGCGGCTGACGGCGGCTATTCCCACGGCGACGGGACGGCGGGCGAGAGACGAGGGCGGTAGCGATGATATTCACGACGAGGTTCGATGAGGGGCGAGGAATAAAACCACTGTATGCGGTGAAAGGCTTCCTCCTCGCTGGGGCTTCAGGCAGAGCTTCTTCTGTAGTTGCCGCTTCGGTGGCTCTTCCGAGAATGCGCGCCGACTCGGTGCAGCCGGCCTATATTTATACGAAATCCGCCATTTTGCGGGGCTAGGGGTGCGCGGGGGGACCGCGCGCGGTAGGGAGGACGAACGCGGGGCGATGTGCGGCGTGCGGGGGGAGGCTCTGCCTTCTGCCTTTCGCGATTTGGATCTATTTATTATTTACTATCAAAACTGTTTACAAACTGTATTTCCTATCAGAATCTTATTGGAATCCTATTTGAATCTAATTACAATCTGACTAGATGTTCTACCTATCCTATAAGAACAACATATTCCAATAAGAATCACTAACTATCGAACGGGACTAATCTTATTAGAAACCAGTTGGAATCCAATAAGATTAGCTTCTATGAGCTAGGTGCGTGTTTCGGAGTGCATGTTCTATGTCTGTAATCTATCAAGTTAGGTGCAAGTGTAGGTACTTGCATACTTTACTGTAATCTAACTATCCGTGTGTTGTGTAGCCTAACTGTGTACCTATCATTAAAACACGTAAAAACTATACTCTTTATTAGGTTTGGGGAAACCTACCTATTTACAATCTTGATAGCTATCTATTTACCTATTCTATATCTATTCTGTTACGACCTTACGAACGTACTAACTATTCTATGACTATGGCACCGACCTATAAGTACGCGATACAATCATACGAACGAACTGTTTATCTATCTACCTATTCTGTAGCTATACAATACAATGATAAGAACGAACTCTATCTATCCTGTACGCACCGACTTATCTATTTACAATGCTATTTAACTACCTATTACCTATATACGAACTGTTATCTATCCTATCCTATTAGCATCGACCTAACTATTTACAATTTGACCGCTATCTATCCTGTTTACGTTATATAAACATAGTGAAATCAGCTGTGTCTATACCTATCGAACGAAACGTAAGAAAGCTATTATCTATCTACGAAACTATCCTATTAGCCTAACCTATCCTATGTGAGCTATGTACATGGAAGGCCGGCTGTCCCGCACACTTACCAAAAACAAATTGGATTTCAAAATGTATCACGGCCAAAAGAACATAGTTAGGCGGTATTTTTTTCTCTGCGACATACGCCAAATGCACGATTTAAATACAAATTAGGGAAATTCTGTGTACCTATAGTTAATATTCAGTATATTGATTGAAACTCGAAAGTATCTGTTTGCAAGATGTTGAACTATTTAAAACTTAACGTGCAAGCTGTATCAATTTCTAACTGATTTGGTCTGTGGATCTAATTTGTGACAGGTTCAGTAGATAAACTGCAATATCACATTTTAAATCCTCTGGGCCTAATCGGCCGTGGGTCTAGAAAGGGGCACACGAGAGTGCTTATTACGTTGTATTTGAATAGTGCCTTATACATTCGAACAAATTGTATGGCTTCTTTTTATGCCCGAAAACTTTATGACGTATACATGAACAGGTATAATAATATCGCACGTTGAAAGCAATAGTGTAACTATCCAAAATTTGCATGATTGTGACTAAAAGCGCCATCGCATTACGTTTATTTCAAAGAATATAATGCAAAAACACCTATTTTTCTAGCTATCTTACAAATGTCTCGGTAAAGTAGTGACGGTATGTATTTTTTACCATTTTGGCGTTTCGTTAAGTGTAATAGTGAAATATTTTGTATAGTGACGCGTATGCCAAACAACCTCGAGTATATGCTGAGAGGTAAAACGTCACATTTTGTATAATTACACTATTACATTTATTTTATCTTGACGACGCGATAGAGATTCTCTACAATAACGTCATTATCCATAAAGTGACAGTTTTACGTTTAAATTTTGTTCAGAAATGAAGTTGAGAGTTAAAGATAAAGCGTCATTTTGATTATAGTGTCTATGTTACTTCACAAATTTATACTAAACATTGGAAACAAAGTGTCATTTTAGGCTTAGTGCCACTTTTCCTTTTATTATTTTATTGGAATTGGAACCTGCATTACAAACTAAATAGAACTTTTACGTTTAGTGTCTTTTTGAAATAATCCAGAATTATGTTTAGCTTTCAAATTTATGTTATTTTGCGTTTAGTGACACTTTGTTTTATAATTATTCAAAGTTTTGTAGAATATGTCTTAATGTAAGCCTGACATTTTATGCATCAGGTCAGTGTTAATTGAGTAAATTGATCACAATGACTAGTTTTTTAAAATCAATAGTGTATTTGTATCCATACAGTCCTACTTTCTTTAACACTTTTGAAGTAATGTATTCAACCAAATAAAACAAAATGGACATTTTAGTGATAATAACTTTACATCTCATAAATTTTGGTTTGATTTACTATTAATTTAGTTCATAAAGTCTAATTTAGTTTAAAGCCAGTATTCCTTTAATACAAAGTAGATTTATTAATCTATTTAGAAATCAGTAAGTAATTTATTGTGTTTTTGAGGTGGATTGATGTGATATAGAAACCCCTAATGAATAGTTAACACTGACTTAATAACTGTCTCCTCAGACGATGGGTTTTACGCTGAAGAAATATACTTAGCATTCAATCACAATATAGCCCAATTCGTTCGGTTAACTCTACTAATTATTCAACGTAGTAACGTTGTTTGCACAAATGTAATAAGAGTGCAAAGAAAATCCGCAAGATTTTCTTTTAACTCTTTCAGCAGCTAAATTAGTAAAGCTAAGATCATTAACTCCTGCCTGTACATACAAAGGCAGACGGCATTTGTAATATTATGTACCACGTAATTTCAAAGTCAACGTTAAAATTATACAATTTTTCTTAATTTGAATAAGTATTCCGTTTGTTGTCAATTTAGACATGACAGGTGCTATGACAAGACGCCCCACCTTTATAACCTTAAAAATGCACATAAGAAATTGAAAAAAAACATTAATCGACCGGGGCTCCAACCCGGGCCGCGTGACCCTACCTTACCTTGTTTCAATTGTTCGACGGCTTCACAACGTTCTTTTTATCTGCCAATATAGGTTGCTGTCTGCCAACACTAGTGGCATAGTCCCCGTTTTCAATTTTTTAAGTAAATAGTAGATACAGTAATGCCCATTCTTCTATTTTATTTATAAGGTATTATTATTAATTTTCGTACACATGCTAAATTCCTTATTATCTCTTAACTTTCTGAATTAAACTAAATAATAAAGCGTACGTTGTTTTAAATATCAAAAGTATGGTTTTACCACTGCAAGCAGGTACCTGGTGCAGTTATATTAGTAACAAAAAATATGAATAGAATTAACGAGTTTTGTCATTGAAAGTTCTTTTCTGTTTGCATCATTTAGATGAGATTGTCTACAGGAAAGATTTTAAGTCAGTAGACGGAAAATATATTCTGTATTGCTTGAAGACAATTGTTTCAAGAAACTCTGATAGGGTTCATCAGCTGGTTCGTTTCTCAGCCAGAGTCTCACTCGAAAAGAAGAAGTTTTACGAGTTAGCTGTATTAGTAAGAATCGTTAATCTTATCTGTGTTCCGTTAATAGAAGTGTTAAGTAATATTGATAGGTTAGGGTATTTTAGTCCGTAAGTGGAGCAATTCTTAAATTTTTAATTTTACACTTAACTTATAATGATACATCTAAAACCCAACAAGACACATTGATAAACAAAGGCGAACTGTAATACTTTTAATGAATACAAAATTATACTTACTTCTATTAAATTATAAAATAATAACATATTGTTTTTAAACGTAAGGACCATAAATTATATGCCGTATGATACCGGCCTAGAATAGCATCGCCCCAATTCTCCAGATAATGGGCAGCAGCGTTCCCTGTAAATGCAACATCTTTTACTGCGCTGGCCAATCCACCTGCCAAGCGTGGTGAGTATGGCAATACCCCCCGCTAGGTGGAGGCCAATGTCCAGCAGTGGACTGTTCTGGCTGTTATGGTTTTGGTTAAACGTAAGCACATTGTGTAACGAGCACTAGTGTCCAATATAATCAAGCTATCAAAAAACTTAACCTCTGGACCAGATACACCCTTTTTTCGCCTCTGATAGCACCTAGTATGATGGGAAATAGGGTGATGCTATTAAAAGCTGGCATCACGTGACATATTATTTGTTTTTTTATATAATTTAGCTAGGTTTACCTTTCTGCATGAATGAATCTTGTTTCACTATAATTATGTAACTAAACGAAAATTATACTCAGTTTGAGTGCAATACTGTCACTATACAAAAAAATACAAGAAAAATATAAATAAATAATTTAATTATTAAGATATCAGTTCGATATTTATACAGCTTAAAAAGAATAAAAAATCTTATTTTTATCAAAAACACCGAAGTCTGTAAGTTTTTAAGTCATGTAATAATGACAGTTGAAATTTTTCAAAATTTGATTTGTCCATTTCTCAAAACAAGGTTTTTTGGATAGTGACGGTAATGGTTTCAACGTGCGATATGACGTTTTTTTTGGAAAATCCGTAGTCATTATACCCGGGAAGAAATAGGACCAATCGGATTAACTAATTTGAATTTGTCATCATTTCACGGCCCGGCAGACAAATGTAACGGCGCCACCGCGGGCGCACGCAATGTAGTGTCTCTTTCACGCATTGATGAAATACTAATCGCTTCGTCTCCCTCGCACGCGCGACTCACGGGCAGAGAATCTGTGGCGCCGCCGCCGATATTACCCGACCAAGTAGTAAATCAACCGCCGCCTGCTTCATCGACTATGGCTGAACCACCCAACTTAAATCGGACGGATAATACCTCACAGCAAAATGGCGATTCAGACGCCGAGTCCGTTAAATGTGGTAGTGAGCGTACAATGGCAGAAATTGCGAGAGATGGCGAATGGAAAGAGGTTATACGCCGCCGTAAACCAAGAAGCCAAAACATGCACATGCCACAAGGGGAAATGGGGAAAGCGTCCCCGGTGCTGGACGGGAAATTCCGCGCAGCGGATAACAAGGTACCTATTTTGATAACTAACGTTCACAAGGATACTTCCGAAGCAGATATAGTTAGTTACATTAGCCTCAAAACTAATGAAAATGTTACTTTGCAGAAAATCAATATTCGGAACAAGCGAAAGGACCATAATGCATACAAATTATACGTGTCAAAATTTAAGCTAGGAATATTCCTGGATGAAAAGGTCTGGCCGGAGGGAATCATATTTCGGCGCTTTGTTCACTTCAGGCCCCAGGGCTCTGATGGAAGAAAACCTGAAGGAGGCGTGAACCCTGAGAGGGCGAAATAATCTAAAATCTTAATGGATAACACAAACATAAGTACGTACAATTTCGTCACTTTCAACTGTCAGGGAGAGAAACGATGTATTGATGGAATACGGGAATTGTGCTCATCGGCGCACCTTATTTGTTTGCAGGAATCGTGGCTCCTGGGTCATGATCTACCTTTCCTAGCTACAATTAGTGATGAGTTTGCTTACACGGGTACTTCGGCGGTGGACACGAGTGTGGACATTCTGCGCGGACGACCATATGGAGGTACGGCTATATTATGGAAGAAAAGCGTTTTTCAGTCAGTGTCTGTGATTCAGTGCCATAATCCTCGTATTAGCTGTGTGAATATTAAGCTTAGGCATAACTCTTTACTAGTATTTAGTGTGTATATGCCTTGTAATATGCCAGTAAATTTACCAGAGTTCACAAGCTGCATGAGTGAAATCATAACAATAATTGACAATAGTGGAACGGAGTCAGCATATATTTTAGGTGATTTCAATGCGGATCCAAAGAAAGA
Source organism: Phthorimaea operculella (assembly GCA_024500475.1). Classification (NCBI taxonomy): domain Eukaryota; kingdom Metazoa; phylum Arthropoda; class Insecta; order Lepidoptera; family Gelechiidae; genus Phthorimaea; species Phthorimaea operculella. The sequence continues at coordinate 14,331 of JANFCV010000388.1, read as the reverse complement.
GTTTGGTAAAGAATTGTTATCTTTTTGTGTTGAGAATAATTTGTGTTGTGTTGATATTGATCATATTGGTGCTGACTCAGGCGAGTATACATACACTAGTGATTGCCATGGGACTACCAGCTGGTTGGACCACTGTGTTAGCACTCAGTCAGTATCGGCAGCAGTGGTGAGCTGTCATGTAGAACATAACACTACCTGGTCGGACCACTACCCATTATTTGTAAAATGTAATTTAAGTGTTCTGAAGCCTAAATTGTATTGCAATATTCTGTCTGATAATCATGATGTTGTTTGGGGAGAACGAAATAATGAACAAATTGAACAGTATAAGACTAAATGTAATGAACTACTAAAAATGATAGATTTTCCTTTGGAGCTTAATGGTTGTTGTGATGGAATTTGTAATGATAGTAGTCATCACAAAGTAATAGATAGTCTGTTCTTGAGCTTGGTGTCAGCTTTGAGCCAGGCATCCAGGGCAAGCAGTAAGCCACATTCTAAGTTTAGAAAGAAACAACTAATGGGGTGGAATAAACATGTAAAAAATGCACACAGTGAGGCTAGACTACAATATCAGTGTTGGGAACTTCAGGGACGACCAACAGCGGGCCCAATTTATGAGGCAATGTGTGTTAGTCGTAGGTCTTTTAAGTCTAGACTAAAGTGGTGCCAAGTACATCAAGAGCAGATAAAAATGGAGATCCTTGCATCTCAACATGAGAAAAAAGATTTTCGTAGTTTTTGGAAAAGCACAAACAAATTGAGCCCCAAGCAGGGCAAACCTATGAGTGTAGATGGGATTACTGATCCAAAATCTATTGCTAATTTATTTAAAGACCATTTTAGTGTAACTCCTTTACTGTGTCAAAGTGAACAGGGCTATGCTGAGGCCAGCACAACAGGTGACTACTCCGTTAAGTTCTCGGCCAAACAAATAGCAAAAGTAATTAGTAAAATGAAAAGAGGCAAGTCACCTGGATGTGATGGACTCAGCATTGAGCACTTGGAGCATGCTGGGCCTCACCTACCAAGAGTGTTGGCAATGTTGTATAGTTTTTGTATAAGCCACTCATACTTACCACATGAGCTTACTAAAACAGTTGTTGTACCTATAGTAAAAAATAAGACAGGTGATATATCTGCAAAGTCTAATTATAGGCCTATATCTCTTGCTACTGTCATTGCCAAAGTGTTAGATAGTTTAATAAATAATGAATTAACGAAATATGTGAAACTAAATGATGCACAGTTCGGTTTCAGACCGGGTCTCTCTACTGAAAGTGCAATATTAAGCTTAAAGCATACTGTAGGGTAAAGCATACGGGGGGGGAACGGAGTCCTAACTGTACGTCAGAGTGTAATTCAGATGCTTGCATCCGTGTTACAGACTGAAATATAGTTGGTACTCTAATTCCGAGTCCACACCTCCTAGCGGTCCCCCCGGTAACTGCGGGGCGTTGAGATAGATCTTCATGGTCAATATCAACGCTCTGCAGGCTAACGTGGCAGGGAGAAGTCGTCCCCGAAACGGTTGCTCGCGTGACGACTAGGCTATATTTATGCCTTCTTTCAAAACCAACAAACATGAATAACGCCCAAACAACACGGCCCTCAGTCCCCGGCAGCCCCACTATTCCTGGCTCCGGCAGCGGTCATGGTTACGGTGGGGCAGAGGGTGCTAGGAATCTCCGGCAGAGATCCGGCTGTCACACAATGACCTTGGCTACCTTTAATGCACGGACTTTGAAAGACGATGATCGGCTTCTAGAATTGACAGAAGAAACAAATAAAATCAAATTTGATATCTTAGGGCTATCAGAAGTTCGACGGAAGGGAGAAGACCTGACTAAACTACCATCTGGGGATCTTTTCTACCATAGAGGAAGCGACGACACATCTTACGGAGGAGTGGGATTCTTAATTAAAAGTAAACTGGCTTCAAATCTCCAAAATGTAGCTAGTGTCTCAACACGAGTCTGCTATGCAATAATTAGGATAAATAAAAGATACCAGTTGAAAATAATCCAAGTGTATGCTACCCAGATGATGAAGTGGAAGCCTTTTATGAAGACATCGATAAGGCTCGGCAAGAAAACCCATGTCATTACACTATCCTGATGGGTGACTTTAACGCAAAAATAGGCCTTCCGTTACAGAACGAAATTTCAATAGGAAAATTCGGGCTAGGTCAAAGAAATGCTCGCGGTCAAACTCTAGTGAATTTCCTGGAACAGCATAAACTATTTGCCATGAACACATTCTTTAAAAAGAGACCAGCCAGAAAGTGGACCTGGATAAGCCCTGATGGACGAATAAAGAATGAGATAGACTACATCATAAGCAGCGACAAACGAATAACAACTGATGTCTCTGTCTTAAGGCGTTTTAAGACCGGCAGCGACCACCGTTTGGTGAGAGCCACACTTAGGTTTGATGTGAAAGCTGAAAGAAAAACCTTGATAACATCTCAAAGTAATAAACATGAAAGTGCTGACTACAATTACTTAGGATCGAACTTTCAGCTGGAGCTTAAAAACCAGTTCAATGAACTCCAGGAACAAAACCTGGATGTGAACGCACTAAACGATGGAATCTGCCAAATAATATCACAAACTACAAAGAAGCATATTGGAGGTTTAAGACAGAAAGAACACAAACTCTCACTGGATACTCTGGATCTGCTGGAAAAGAGGAGAGAGATGAAGTTAAAAACTCAAGCTGATCATCAAGAATTGCGAAATTTAAACAAAACTATAAATAAGGCTCTTAAAGCCGACCTCAGGCGCTATAATACAAAAATAATAACAGAAGTCATAAAACAAAATAGAGGACCTAAAGTATTTAGAAAGAAACTTGGACGCAATAAACAGCAAATCTTTAAATTAAAAACCAATAATGGTAATCTCATCACTGATCGCAGTCGTATTCTTAATGTTGTTGAGGAGTTCTATCAGGATCTATACACATCTAAAGCCTCTGAACCTGAACATCCAGACCCTTCAGACCCTAGGGCATACCCTACAGAGCATTACTCAGAGGAAGACTTGCCTCCAATAATTAAAAGCGAGTTTAGGGTGGCTTTGAGGCAAATGAAAAGGGAAAAGGCGTCTGGTGAAGATGGTATTAGTGTAGAGATGCTACAAGCAGGAGGAGATCCGGTTGCTGAAATTCTGGTGGAGCTCTTCAACAATATATTGAGGAACAGTACTAGCCCAAAAGCATGGAAAAATGCAATTGTAACGATTCTGCATAAAAAGGGTGATCAAAGTAAATTACAGAACTATCGCCCCATAAGCCTTCTCTCCCAGGTTTACAAGCTTTTTGCCAAGATCATCTGCAATAGATTAACCCGAGTAATGGACGAATACCAACCAGTTGAGCAGGCCGGCTTCAGAAGTGGATTTTCGACCATTGACCACATCCATACAGTCAAGCAGCTTATGGAGAAGTGCAGAGAGTATAACCAGCCCCTGTGTTTCGCCTTTGTAGACTACGAAAAGGCTTTCGACAGTGTCGAACACTGGGCTGTGTTTAACTCTCTACACCGCTGCGGAATTGACAAAAGGTATGTGGACACACTTCGGGAGCTATATAGCGCTGCCACAATGCAGGTACGACTGCACGATCTAACCAACCCCATCCCTATAAAACGGGGTGTGCGCCAAGGTGACACTCTTTCGCCCAAGCTGTTCACTAATGTTCTAGAAGACGCCATGAAGACCTTGAACTGGGACGAAAGAGGAGTCAAAATAGACGGCAAATATTTATCGCATCTAAGGTTCGCGGATGACCTAATACTCGTAGCTGAGAACGTCGCAGATCTCCAAAACATGCTGGAATAAAAACATTGGCCTCAGGATGAACATGTCCAAGACAAAGATAATGACGAGTCACATATCTGTACCAAACATCATTGTTGGTAACAGAGTTGTAGAGTGCGTAAGTGACTACATATATCTTGGACATCGTTTATCCTTTGGCAAAGAGGCTCAGTCAAAGGAGATCGCTAGACGGGTACAGCTCAGGTGGGCTGCTTTGGAAAATTGGAGGACGTCTTCAAGTCACGGAAGATTCCTCAATGCCTGAAGACCAAGGTGTTCAACCAGTGTGTTCTGCCCACGCTTACTTACGGTGCCGAAGCTTGGACGCTTACAAAGGAGACTATGCAGAAAATTAAAGTCGCACGAGAGCCATGGAACGTTCCATGTTAGGCATCAAACTACTCGATCGCATTCGCAACACCGAAATCAGACGCCGGACTAAGGGGAAGACGTTGGTAAGCGAATAAGTAAGTTAAAGTGGGGTGGGCAGGACACTTGGCTGACGAGATGACTCTCGCTGGACAAAAGCGGTGACGGAATGGCAGCCTAGGTGCGTAAAACGTTCAGCCGGCAGACCACCTGCCAGATGGTCAAACGACATAGTGGCCGTTGGGGGACATTACTGGATGAGGGAGGCACAAGACCGTAAAAACTGGCGTGAGAAAGAAGAGGCCTATGCCCAGCAGTGGGCTGTTGTAGGCTGTTGATGATGATGATGATACTGTAGAATACTATACAAGTAGGGAGACTCCGGTCTATGCCTGTTTTCTAGATCTTTCAAAAGCTTTTGATTTGGTGCAATATAATTTGTTATGGAACAAATTAAATAAGTGCGGTGTACCTAATGAAATCACCAGCATCATGAAGTATTGGTATTCTAGTCAGACTAACATAGTTAGGTGGGATAATACTGTTTCAGATGAGTATGGACTACTATGCGGTGTAAGGCAGGGCGGATTGAGCTCTCCTACACTTTTTAACCTGTATATTAATGACCTGCCTGATTGATGAGCTGAGCAGCATGCATGTTGGATGCTACATTGACCGAGTACCGGTCAACAACTTCAGCTATGCAGATGACATGTGTCTGCTCAGCCCATCAGTCAGTGGTCTTAGAAAATTGTTAACTGTTTGTGAAATATGCTCTAAAACATGGTCTTAAGTATAATACTACCAAAGTGAGTTTATGGTATTTAAATCTGGTAAGAAGTTCCCTTCTGAAATACCTGTTATAGCTCTTGAAGGGGCTCCTTTGAAAGAGTGTCATCTTTCAAATATCTAGGACACATTTTAACTGAAGACCTATCTGATGATGATGATATTGAGAGAGAGAGAGGGCTCTAGCGGTTAGGGCCAATATGATAGTCCACAGGTTCAGACGCTGCTCAGCACAAGTTAAAATCACACTATTTAGAGCTTACTGCATCATTGTATACCTGCAACCTGTGGGCTTCATACAGGCAAAAATCGCTCAAGACAATAAATGTTCAATACAACAATGCATTCAGGGCACTGCTGGGGCTGCCACGCTTCTGTAGTGCGTCAGGTATGTTTGCGGACGCTCATGTAGATGGCTTCCAGGCCATGCTTCGCAAACGAAGTGCCGCCGCACTGCAGAGGGTTCGTGGCAGCACTAACAGTGTCCTGGCTATGATTTCCAGTAGATTCTATGAGAGTAGGTATCTCAAGCAATGGATTAAAACAAACACAAGTGTCTGTAATTTTGTAATAATTTAATTATAATATCACAAACAACTTGTCAATATATTAAACTAAAAATGTAAAACTTATAACTTATTACTAATTGTAGCAAATAAGGTAGCGTGTATGTATGTTACTAACAATGTATGGGGCTAGTACCCTGAAATAAAGAATTTTTATTTTATTTATTTTTTATACTAAGTATATTATGCTCTTAACGGTTTAGTTATAGTATTTTGGTATTATATTTTTTACCATTTTATATCCAAATACCTTAAATATCGAATCATGTGCCATTGGGATAAGGGCAGGAGGAGGGGTGCCAAAAATATTTAAAACAAGAAGGGTAATTTTGTCGTAAGAGAAGATTTGTTATTTAATTTAGTTTTGAATCCAATATCAAGTTTCTAAATGAGCTGAATTTGATATTCTTGCACTTTTCCTAAGAACTGCTTAATACAAAAAAATTGTACTGTAATTTTATAATTTACGTATTTTTGTACTGCTACAAAAAACTAATTGAAGAATTTTTTTAAAAAACTAATTGAAGAATTTTTTTTGGGCAACGTTTTTTGGGCACAACGATGGTCTAGGTAAAATTCAGATTCCTCACAAACTTACCTAGTAACAAATCTTGAGTTCAATCTAATCAGATTGACCAGAAAGTAACTACGCCTAAAAACCGCTGCAAAAAATACTGGATCCGTGGCTGTAATTTCGGTGACAGTTTTTGCACACAAGCTAACCCGTGTCACTAGGCAAGTAATGGAGACCGATAGCAAAAACGATTTGCTCCCAAAATGAATTTGCACTTCATTCTCTTTCGTGTGGGTCACAGAGTCGTCTAACGATTTTCAATAGTCTACTACAAGAAGCAGGCATCTGATCTGAAACGGTTGTGAAACAACCGCCGTCTAAGTAATCATAAACAGAAGCCGGCGCCGACGGCTTAACATGTCTTTCAGAACCATCCTTTTTTGGAAAATCATGGTGGTTTAGCCTGCAATGTTCTAACTAACCACACTGGGAACAAATTCACAAAGTAAAATATACAGGGAGTAACAGAAAGGGTATAACAAGCCGAAAGGAAGTCAAGGTACTCATGAAACTGAACAATTTTCTCCAACAACATGGGGAACATGGGTCGAAATATGAATTAAAGAATTTGGACCTCCCATACAAAATCTCCGATCACCTGATACTATGGGGGGTTCAACTTTTTTTCATATACATTGTTCAGTTTCATGAGTACCTTGACCTCTTTTCGGCTTGTTATACCCTTTCTGTTACTCCCGGTATAAGCAGCAACCATGTGAGTGACGCGCCAAAAGTAGAACCCGTAACCTTTTGCTTCGCACTACCACCGCACCGCATCGACCCTCCCACGTTATTGCAGGTACACAAAAAGCGGTCACATATAATTTTGAGGATAAAATTTTGTATACAGTGAACTAATCAAATCTGTCCACCACTTACTGTGGACTAGGTAACTCTATCTGAATTTTCGACCAATAGTTGCATGTCATGTTTTAGCGTAAAAGTCCCCGTCGCCTAAGACTGATTTCATGTTTTTTCTAAAACCACCACATTTCACTACCCTCGCCAATCCCCTGCCAAGCATGCTGAGTATGATGGCAAACAAAACCTCAAACGGGAGGTCTATGATTTTTCGTTCTCGCTATCCAGCCGCTACCAGCCGCTCTCTTTAAGTCCGTCCATCTGGCCGGAGGGTGTCCAACGCTACACTTTCCGAGCCGTGTATAGTATTGTATACCATACCTACTATCAAAATTATTCCATTCCGTTTGAAGTGGCCCGGAGAAGCCTTTTTCTGGTAAGGTGGGGATTACATATAACGACCGTTACTGCGTTATTTTAGCGCTGCGTAACGCATGCGTTCGCACAATACGAATTTCTACTTTATTCCCATACAAATACGGTTTATGTCAAACGGTTTGACAGACGCATCCGTCTACGCACCGTTGTGTGATACGCAGCGCCAGTTGATGCGTCTGTTATTTAAACCGTTTGATATTTATAAACAGGAAAAGTAAGAAAATTACTTCGAGCAACGCATATTCCATCCCGTTCCAGCCCGAAAATAAGCATTTTCTTAACATACGTTACGCAGCGCTAAAATAGCCGTTACGTGTGATTCCTGCTGAGTGTAACTAATAAATCTTGCAGTGAATAGAAAGAGTGGCACTCTTGGGATTAAGTGATTCTGTTTCGAAGTGCAGATGTAAGAGGATTATACGGATAGCACACAAGTTTATTAGGTACAAGCCAGAGGAAGAAAAATATACCTTTATCAACTTCGTAACTACCAGTAGTACATGGTATTTACTAACTACGTTTTCATACCGGGGTAAGCTGAGCGGAGGCTGAGCGTAAAGGTGGGCTTAAAAACCAAGCGACAGCGACAACGACGCGCGTCGTTGTCGCTGTCAAATGACTGGTTTGTATGGGGAACCAGAAAAACCGAGCGTCGGCGTCGTTGCGGCGCGCCACGACGCCGTCACGTTGACAGCGCGCTGAGAAGCTTAGAGGTTGTATGGGATGCGGTCGGGTTTTTCTACAAGACCGCAGCGACAACGACGCCGTCAAAATTTGACGGCGACAACGACGCGCGTCGTTGTCGCGTCGCTTGGTTTTGAAGCCTATCTTAAACGACTAAAAAAAGATCAATTTACACCACGTCATACAATATTTTGAAAGTCACTCAGAAAATTGTGTAGGGTATCACCATAGTGACAAGTTCTGAAAACCGGCGCCTAAAATTGTAATACACATCAAATCCCTTATTCACTTGTTATGATACCCACGGGAAAGATATGCGACGATATGATGCTGTTCTAAACGGGAACCAGACAAATAAATAAAAGATGAATTGACATTGAAAATACAGGGTGTTCCAACAAAAAATTCCAACCTCCCATACAAAATTCGCGATCAGCTGACAAAATTTGTATGGGAGGTCAGAAATTTTTTTTCGTTTCCCGCCATTGGCTCCATAGTAAAAGTTGTTCAGTCTGATGATCTGAGCACGCCTGCTAAGTTTTCGTTACACCGTCCCTAACACCCCGTATTATTACCCTACACCAAGGCATAGGTAGTTGTAGAAATCAGTTAGATAAAATAAATCGACGCTTGAAAGGCAAAATTATCTAAGCGATATTTTTGGCCTCGAAATACATTATTATTGCGTATTGTTAGTTGCGCTTAGTAGACAAACAAATTTAAAGTTATAAATTGAGTAATTTATAATTTATCCAAAAGGGAAGGTTTGTAAATCTTCTCAAGTGGAAATCATAACAGGATAAAACAATTAATTCATTCAAAATAGGTCTTCAGAGTAAAGATTTACCAGTAAGTCCTTCCAAAGTGCTTTACAGATTTTGATGTTCTTCCATCCGTCAAAATACAATCAGCGGCATGAAAACTTACTCTCTTTTCGTATCTTTTTATAGAGGACGTAAAATAAAAACAGCCCGTAAAACTAAACAACTTTAACCAAGGAACATAGGTTGAAATATGAAAACAAAATGGAAATTCTATACAATTTGCATGGGAGGTTCAATTTTTTTCATACTTCGTCCTATGTTCCATGAGAAAATTTGTTCAGTTTCATGGGCTGAAAAATAGTTGCAGTTGATTTTTTTACATCCTGTATAGACGATCTATCAACAAACATTTTGTGTCTTTCCAAATAGCTCATAGTACAACTTGGTCGCATCGATGCAAAAAATTTCGATACTTAAACGTAAGGTCACGCCACGCCGTGTGATGTCGACATAAAGCATGATCCCATTTCTACCCGTGGGTGTCGTAAAATCGACTTAATCATCCAGGAATGGGAACAGCGTTCCCTGTAAATCCACTTGCCAAGCGTGGTAAGTATGGCAATACCTCTAGATAGTGGGAGGCTTATGTCCAGCAGTGGATTGTTGTATGGTGGTTATCCGTTGAGGTCTATCGGGTGAAATCGGGTCTCTCTAACTAAGTAGGTACATACGGGATATAACTATAAATGTACCGGAGTCAAATTGTATAGGAGGTCCAAAACTATTAACTTGTTTCGACCTTGTCGAAATTGTCCAGTTTCGTGGACCGTTTGACCCAAATTTATACAGGTGGCGAAGGTCGCTGGTTCAAATCCAAACTGCGGTGGAAAATTTTTCAATATTTCCAAAAACTCCTTAACATATTTGACCTCAAATACCTTGCCAAACCAGTTCTCATAGCTTAGCGTGAGCCAACGATGCCTTAAAATGGCCTTTAAACTTGTATCTAAGTCAACGACAAACCCATCTAAGTACTAAGAAAACATGAGGCATGTTCTCTTTTAGGCGGAAGCTCCACTGAGGAGACGTGCGACGTAACCTATAGGATGGCATCTGCCAGACAAGTTATCATCGGCCGTCATCGTTGCAAAGCGCGTCTCAAGTGTGTAGCTTTGTTTTTTCTGTTTCATACATTTTATGTGAAACGGTTTCAAGCGTCGCGATGTCGCACGTCTCATGAGTGGAGCTAGGGCCTTATGCTCATCATCTTCCTGCCCTTATCCCAATTGCTTGGGGTCGGCGCAACACGTTTTGTTGCAAAAGATTTGGCTTAATTTTACGATCGGCTGTCTACCAGACGTCAACCCTCCTTGGGAATGTTTTTGTGGTGGATTAACCGCCACCATACGGTTGAACCTGGCTGTTTGGGTCGGGTTTATCCCTCGGTCGCCTCTTACAACCCCCACGGGAAGAGGGGGTGGTGCTATTCTACTCTGCCGGCACCACACGGCCTTATGCTCGCCGATAAGAAATGAAACATTATCTAGATGGGGCAATTCAAATTGTTACAGCTGCACAGTTTGTGTGAAGCGATAAAACAAAATGGGCGTTTATCCCGTAGACCAGTCTGGCAATTCTCCGGCCTAATCTAAGATAATGGCGCAGGCCGACTTTAGATATCCGCCGAATATTAACCTCAAGAATATTTTCAACTAGCGGCCGTTAGCGGTTTCACCCGCTGTAACTCATTTTCCCGTGAAAAAGGCATGTTCTCGGTATATGTTATTTATTATATCTACATACAAACCTACGTATTGAGTTACTTTGATCAAAATCCGTTGCGTAGTTTAGGAGGAGTTAGCAAATTTCACGACAGGCAGACAGAGAAACGCAATAAGCGACTTAATTTTATACTTTGCATTGATTGATATTGATGTGCTGATGATGCCACGACCTTGGACCAAGACGAGCACTCTGCGAATGTCATGTGACGTAGTAACTTCCAATACGGGCCCACGGACTAACCACGCTTGGCAGGTGGATTGGATAGTACAAGTAATGTAGATATTCTCAGGGAAGAATAGTTTGAACGCGCTATTGACCTTATAGGCTATTAAGCTAGATGGTGTTGCCTTGTTATTAGTGGTTAACCGCTAGCCACACAGATATACCTACAAGTTTGAATGATATAGGCAACACGGATTTAATTGCAGACCTCGGATTTTGCAGACATAGTTTAATTTTGTGAATCCTGCGAAAACAAATAGGAATTTACAGAAGGTGCACTAGACCCAATTTAGGATTTTTGGAATATGTAACGTAACAAACATAACTAGGGTTGCTACAGTCAAAAATATCAAAGTATAAGAACATCAAAACAGCAAAATCTGATACAAGAAATTAAGAATGATTCTGAGCCAACTTTAATAATGCGAAATATGACGTTCATGGCAACCATCTTAGTTACATACCTTAAGTTTCTCTGAGATTCCAGTACCATCGAAAAAATTGTCGCTAGTGCTGAATGAGCTAACTGTTGCACCCCACGCAAGTCATCACCCTTGGCTAATGGCTAAGAATAAATATATGATAAATGAAATATTAGCAATAAGGTAGATACTTTCTTTTCACAAACTTTTTTCTATTTATTCAACATAGTCAACCCTGCCTTTTATTACACAGATTATGTATGACAAAGAAGCCAATGTTAGACAAAATTTCAAATGGCTACGATTATTTATGAATTAGGCCATATACCATTTTTTTATAATGATGATTAATGATTACTCACATAACACAATAATAAAATCAATTCTATGATAGTTATAGCCGCACGATTTTCCGGATCCAATTTTCGAGGAATGGAGTTTACGAAATCCCACCCATAAACCGGATATCACACGTCGCCGCATCAAATTGCGGGTGTCATTATGTTCTTGTTGTATTGTGGCTGTTACGAATCGCAAAATCATCCAGTACGTGTGTGGTTCCCCTTTTTACACCACAAAATAGAAAGTTTACAGTTAAGTTTCACTCAGCCCTATTTCGGATTTTCGCGATTGGCACTTGTTACTTAGCCAGGGTTGCTACTGTCAAAAATCTCAAAGTATAAAAACCATCAAAACAGCAAAATCTGACAAAAAGTGTCATATGACTCTGAACCAATTTTGAATCCAAGAAATATGACGTTCGTGTCAACCACCTTCTTAGTTACCTTGACTTCCCCTGAGACTCCAGTTATTTCCAATTAAAGTCAGTAAGCGCACTGGGGTACATTTTTACACCTAAGTAAAACATAAATAAAACGTTTTATTAAACGTAGGATATTGAAAGAAAATCGAAGCACAAATATTAGAAAAAATATTAAAATTGCATTATTATACAAAATTTACGAATGAGGCAGAAAGGTGAATTATTTAATACACAATTGATAAAATAAATTAAATTTTGTGAAAAAATGCGAATGGCATCGAAGCGTGTGCGTAACGTGCAGCGCGCGGCAACCAACTGATTAATCTGATTATCCCCCTCGCAGGGGCCGCCGTATGTACTTGAAACTTTATACCTACGCCGCGGAGTGCACAGGCCTGGTAAGCGTCAAATTCATCGCTAGTACTGAGTGAGCCATCTGTATAGGCGCCCGTTTCCCTAATTTGTGTTTACACTCTCATGCAGTAAGGCCGTTCGTATTGCCCATATTTGACAGGGCCTATTTGCACGGCCGTACTCTAGCAATTCATAAAAGCTTTGGCAGCATACAAATAGTCGTATTTAGTAAAATTAACAGATAGACTTGCTTGACGAAATGATAAGGGTTTCCAGTAGACTACGAAACCCTAAAACAGGAGTGCGTCATCGTATCAGTACAGTTATTTTTTATAAAAATTATAGCTCTACATGCATTATTCGAACCGAAAACAGAGTAATACGTTTGTATGGAAACTTGGCTCTAGGAATTCCTCTTAATGTTGTAGGTAACTATTTTGTTCTATAATTTAAAGTCCATTCAAAATCATACCTCAGCTAAGCTGTAGGCCAAGTTACGCTGGTCCCTCAGTATCTTAGTATTGCGACCAATGAAACTTGGCCTCCTCCTTAGGCTGGTCTTGTAATTTTCATGACACTATGATTTCGTAAGGACTGTAACGCTTCCTACACGTGAAATAAACATAATAGGAACCAGTTCTGAAAACAAAAGAAATGTTAAATTATTGTATTGACGCAAGTGAAGTGACTAATAATCAATACCCCAGAATATGGATTTTACAGAAGGACCACTCGACCCTAATTCGGATTTGATTTTCGCGATTGTCACTTGTTAAATAGCCAGGGCCTTGTCAAAATTCGCAAAGTATAAGAATATCAAAACAGCAAAATCTGCTACAAGAACGTTATAATTATGATTCTGAGCCAATTTGAATCCAAAAAATATGACATTCGTGGCAATCATCTTCTTTGTTTTCTTCTTTTGAGAATCAAGTCCATTTCGTGCGTCAAAATTGTCATATGAGTGAGCCATCTGTAAAGGCGCCCCGTTCGCCGTCTCCCTAATTTGTGTCAATGCCACGATTCTGTTTGTACAAGTGAAATCTACTTACGAAAATAAAGCCCGTGTACGAAAATAACGTTCCCAATCTAAAAATATTGATTTTGTCATTCCTAACAGTTTAGACAGCTGTTATTCATACTTACTACGCAGTTAGGTTGTAGAACAGAAGGGTAGGTACAGGGTGTCCCTATTAAATGGGCCTAAAGAAAAAATCTAACAATAAATTATTTCAAAAATCTTTGACAAAAAAATATAGGGCTTCCCGTACTAATTAAATTATGCTGTCGGATTGAAAATTTTGTATGGAATGTGTAATTTTGTCTTTATCGATCAATTATCATAATTTTACCTCACGGATGCCTAAAACTTAGTATTTTTTTAAAACTTAGTAACCTCTATTCGAAACGTAGGTATTTTCCATTTTTAAGTAGGCGTTACAACAACATTGTTTTTTTTGTTGTTTTGATACCGAAAAAAGCGGTCAAGAGCGTGTCAGACACGCTCACAAATAGGATTTCGTAGTCAACGTTTAAATATCAGGTCTTTCAGCATTACAAAGAGTTAATTTTGTTGCTGGTTTGTTTGCAGCTGTATGATTACCAACCGCAAATTGATTAACTTTAATATTTCCTTAATCTTAAGTAGTACAGTATTCGTTGTAGTTTTCATGGTAACTTCATATTAGGAACTATATTCCATATATTTTTCAAATTTTTAGCATGCATACTTTAGAAGTTACAGCTGGAACAAATTATTATGGCTCAAAAAATGCCCCTTTTAAAAGCAAATATCTCGAGACAGAAACATTTTAGAGACTTTGTTTCAAAGAAACTTCCCCTTAATTTTACAAGACCTATTCAACGATTACAGGAGAAAAAAAAATTGCACCCCTTTCACATGTACCTATGGGAAGGGGTTCCAAAAAACAATTGAAATATTTTTTCTTAACATTTCTAAATTTGGGTCAACACGATCT